>JAODTK010000676.1:0-12850 GCA_026419785.1 Sclerodactyla briareus | reverse complement strand
GAATTAAACGAGCCCCAGGTATTATTGAGGGTGTTTCGAATGAATACGCATTGGCATGGAAAGTACACATAGAGAGCGTGGTGGCCTGATTGTTCAGCCGTCGAGCTCGTACCCAGTGGTTGGGTTCGAGTCCGCGTTGTGCCCTTGAGCAAAAAGAAGTCCTTTATCTGTTGCTTCACACTACCCAGTTAAATGGTACCCTGTTATGTACTTATATATATTGGCTGTATGTGGCTGCAACCATGGGAAGTCCCCCAGGGGACAGATGATTTTGCATAATTGTTCAGTTGCCAGGTGCTAACAGCAAGGGCTTTTGCACAATAGTGTGGTTTGACAATTACCAATTAGTGCAGGGGTTTGAGTGTGAAGCCACTTGATATGTGTTCCACATGAAAGGCGCTATAAAAATCGCAATCTCATCATTACACAGAAGAGCGACTGCCGATCTCGGCGTCATATTTAAAGCAAGCTTATGTTCCCATATAAAAAAAAAACAGTACATTGACCGGGTGAATAACTGGGGACCACATTTGGACATGTGTCGCGGCAGCCATGCATGCCTTCATTCGATAGAATCTCATCAACCTCACTAGGGCTCGTTTAATTTAGAGATCTATCTCAATGTGCCGCGGCTTTCCGGGAACCCGTCAAACTTAAAGCACTATGAGAACACGAAAAAAAAAGTGTTGCCACATATATACATGATAGGACACATTTTCCATGTGTATTAATTACACTTCAACATTCTGTTTGCAACATTAACTAACACATATTTCCGTGTAATACTTGGCACACAGTTTGTGCATCTCCAATCAGCAATGCTCATAATATGCTCAATTGGAACTTTTCTTAGGCAGCCGACATAGCTGCTGCCCGTATACTATGAGCAGGAAACACAGGAGTATCCATTCCAGAAGCGTTCAAAACAAACCTCAACCATCTACTTACGTTTCTCGTAAACTGGTTTCCTGTAACATTAAAAAACTACTACTACTTTGCAAACGGAGTTCTTAGTAACATGCACCTGCTCATCACACTGACCTATAAAACGGACATCCAACCCCATGTGACCAGATGTGAAAAACTAATTGATTGGCCCTTCTTATCATACTATCAATCCAAGAAACGAAATTTCTCTAACCCAGACACCAACTTATGAATCCTAACATTGTGGCATGTGACAAAAAAGTCAATGTCTGGTATACCGCCAACTCAAACTATCTCAGAGAAAACTGTAGGGTGTAACACCCCCCCCCCCTCACCCTCCCCATTCGTGTCATTAACCTCACTCGACAAATGTGACAGCCCACGTTCGTTTACCCGGGTTTTTTACCCATACTGTTAATCTACTACATGCTAGCGATAGTATGTCCGACTGAATAGCCTACAATCCACACCGCCTCCCAACCTATCGTTATAGGCGTCGTTCGAAGTATAAACTTAGGAGAACCCTTATCAATAACCTCGCAATGCAGCAATCCTATTGTTAAGCCCTCATGATTCTTATCCTGGCACTGATAGGCAAACGACTTTAGCCTTGAATGATCTTTTCGAATTTTTCATCGACATTATCTTGAAACATTCCACACTCTATAGAAATAAACGACCAAAATCCCCACCAAGAAGGTTGGCTGTAAGATTATCCCAATAACTAATAGCCAGGTCATTATTTGAATAGATACCTCATAATGAATTCATTGATGATTCAATCTCTTCCTTTCAGGGGTAGGAGAAACTGTCATCGTCACACTTTTGCTGAACCCCTAAAAGGCTTGTGCTGGCTTCAAATGCGATTTGTTGTCATGAATGATGACCCTGTCTCATAGGAAAAAAACATATACAGTATCAGCATCTGCATGTTGACACTGGAGAAAAATATCCCCTTGAATAAGGATGGTCCAATGCTTGGGCACGGCAGTGCCTTTGGGCAGACTGAGTATTTTCGATATCTGTGTTCAATTGAACACTGAATAACACGCGTCCTTTTAATCCACTGACGCTATAAACCAACCCAGGGCGCATCAGTTGTAGCACTGTTTGACCAACCATCCATTTCGGAGTGCCAAACTTGACAAACTATTAGGTTCAAATCGTTTCTTCGAGAACCATTTGTTTCTCTGGAATCAAATAAACAGACAAAATGCTCTATCAGCATTGCCCTGCTTTGAGAACGCTATCAATGGTTGAGCGCAAAGCGATTATTCTCTTCACAAGACACTCTAGGATTTTTTTAATCCACTATACTCTTTAAATCTGCTTCATCTGTTCCACACAGCTGGTAACCTGATGGCTTAGCATAGGGCAGATATCAGGCTGCTGATAAAAGTCAAACTTTCCCTTGACATTTCCCGAAATAAGTGTTTCGAAAGTATGTTGGCGGGAGAAGGAGTTTTAGGTGCTCACGGTGGTCCTTATCGACTGACCCGAAGTCGTCAACCTAGAATCTAAGATCAATCTGGTTACTAAGCTTCCGTAAAATACGCATTAAAAACCCTCAACTCTGACACGCTTAGCACTATGCTCAGGGGAGTTTCCACGTTCAAGCTCAACTTCAAGAGCTGACTGCTCCTGAACAGCAGACTGTATGTACTTCGAAACCTTTGGGGTAACTCTGATGAGAGGGGCCGCTATCGGGGGGGGGGGAGGGGGCTTGCCCCCGATGGGCTCGGCTCGTGGATCAAATTCGACTGCAGAAAAATCCGAATGGTCTTGTTCGATCTCATATCTGTAGGACAAAAAAACGAGACAGAGCAAAAATGGATAGTTCTAATAACTCAAGCACAAACAACTGCAGAACCCACCAAACTGATGGTCTGCTAGGCCCCTACTAATTATTTTAGTTTTTTTTTGTAGAATTCCAATTAAGTACAGAAACATGCATGTAATCAATCTGCTGGTCTATTTTCTATCTAACGTGAGACTACAAACTTGTTCTAATTCGAACAAGTACGAGACCATGCAACCTGGTGCTGGTCTAATTGGAGACACCTATTCCGTGCTGGTCTAATTGTGCCCACCCTATTTCCAATAGTTTATAGAGATTTTAACCACTCGTATAAGACCGTATTCTCCAATCACTGGATAATTGGCAAAGGCTGTTGCTTATGCTACTACTGGAGCATGTCAGCAGCCTCGATATGTGCATAACAAACATTATTCTAACAAACGACCTTGAAAGACGTTTGGGCTCAGTGGTTTAGTTAGCTCATGGTCAGTACGGATCGCATACTAGTCTCACCAGGTTCTCGATCAGGGTGAATTTTCTAGGGAACACCGATGACAACTCTCTTCCTCAGGGCTCCATCATGCGTCCCCAGAGTTTCACCCTTTACACATCCCCCAGTGGGGAAATCATGCGGGAGTTTGGTCTAGCATTTCACGTTTATGCTGATGACATCCAGCTCTATTCGAGTTCGACCCAAGTTGAATGAATGTCCGTCGGTGCTGCTAAAGGTTATCATCTTGTATTACAAGATCAAAGGGGGCTGTGGAAAATATTCTCGCAGCTAATCAGAGAAACTGAGTTTATTGTTTTTGCGACAACAATGTTCTGCCACTAAGCGAATATTGAGTTGAAACTTGGCAATGTGTGTATCATCCATCTCCTTCTGTAAAAAACCTAGGTGTTTTATTCTGGATGCTTCCCCGAACATGTCTAATCAGGTCAACGCAATATGTGAAATAGTTAACTTCCATTTGAGAATTTTGTGGCGCATACGTCCCTTTATCACACAGACGCTTGCCATCATGCTGTCAGAGGGTTGGTCCTATCCCGCCTAGACTATGCTAACTCTCTCCTACTCGGTGCCGTAAGACTGACATTGCCAACGTATCCAGCGCCCCAAATAAGGCTGCCGCTTGGTTTTGCGTTGTGGTGGGACCGACCCTCTCGCGGCCTCCTGCAAGATTTTCACTGGCTGCCAGTTGAGAAAGGGTCACTCAAAGTTTGCTCCAACGTTTTTAAATGTTACATTCTCCAATCTCCTGAGTATTGGCTGACCTCATCACCGCTGCAGAGAAGTATGACCCTCGTGACACAGGCACCCGACTTCGCTCGTCCTCTGATTTGGCCCGGCTTGTGCCTCCCCCGTTCAAAGAGGAAGCTGGTGTACTCCTCTGTTCATGTGGGGCTCTCGGGGTCTCTGGAACTCTCTTCCTTTAGACGTCAGCGAAAAGTTCGGTCCCTGTATTCAAGAGGGCGCTTAGGACTTTCCTATTCGTAGAGCACTAATGTGTGTTCTTTCTGTTTCCCTCTCCATTTCTTTCCATTTGTAGGCGCTCTGTTCGTCGTAGAGCGCCATATAAGTGCTCGTATAATATAATATAATAATAATAATAGTATAGTCCCATCACACTTGTTTCTCGTATCTATGTGGGCCTACACTATTTCAAACTTGTTCGTATAAATTCTAACAAGTACGCACCCTATACTGTTTCAGTACAAACGTGTTTCTATAATTTCCGAAAGTATAACAGAACAACTTAACAATGTACGCCGTCTGCTTAAAAACCACACGGAGAAGTGATCTACAAAAGCCTAATAACTTACCTACCCAGAGCTCACAATCTCCCAAGAATGCTGGAACCGACAGCAGCTCTAACGATGATTGACGGCTTCGGAGTCGCTCTCAACTTGTTTCCCGGAATGCAAGGCATTCATGAAGACAAGAATGCAAATCATGTTCGAAGATTTTGCTGGTGTCGGGTTTGTCAGTATATGGTTTCATACCTCAATTTTTGTAACCTTTGGGTTTAACTTTCCACCCATCCTACGGTAGACCTAGTATAGGTTCGCACTTATTTGGTATACCCGATTAGTAATCGAACTCCGACTCTCCCCGCTGTACGATGGTAGCTCAGCTACTTCACCATTCATCCAGCCCGATTACGCTTATTCCCGTTAATAAATTTTACGGTCGTGACACCCTCTTTGACAAACACATCATATTGTCAAACGAATTGATATCCAATTTGTATCAGTCGCGATAGTTTCCCCTCAAATCGCATCTGGTTTTGTGTTGACCTGAACGCAAACGTGACGTGCAATTGTGGAGGCCCAGACTGCAGGATGTATGTAGGTAGGCAATACAGAGAGTAGTTTGATTCCATTTAACTTTCCCGTTTCCAAGCAACATTTTCAAATAACTAGGTATAGCAACTGGTTGGAAATCTCTAAAAAGCTAGCCATGATATGGCTTTCACTGGCTAGGTTTCGGTACTAATACAATGTAGTACTTGTTGTGTCTATATCTCTACTTCCCCTCATGCTTACGTCCATGAAAAATGTGGCACCGGGAGGCAGAGCGATAACGCAAATTCACTCCAACCTCGGACACGTCACGTGTCCCAAACAGAACGGGTTCGCCCGTTGCATCCATGAGCACACAGTCAGCGTTCCTAGATTAGCCTTCCTAAACACGTAGAAATCAGATTAAATTCTTGCTAGAAAACATCAAAACTTGAATATAGGCTACCTAGTATGAACATTCTACGACTGCCTTTCACAATTTCCCCTTTTGTCACCACGCAACGCTTTATAGTCTCTAACTCGAAAATTAGGCTACAACTGACCATTTCCTGGCTAGTAAATGAGCCGCTAGTAAACTCTGGCCGAAATAACGATACGTAGCATGTTACTAGTACATTTTCGAATTCCTACAACCAAATGGCGGACCGAGCAACACGACACCGAATGGACCCCGACATGCACGAACACCCAGGCAAGTCACTTGAGCTCTTCTGCACGAGGCGACACCAGCCATCTGTTGAGTGTGTCTAGGCAAGCACTTGTGCCACCCTATAGGGATATTACACTTCTCCCAAAGACAAGACGAAAAAGCTTGCCGTCAAGCTTGAACCTCAAAAGATGAAAGGAAATGGTCGCCAAGATTCGCAACGAATTGCAGGTCAACCTCGTTGCATTAGATGAGACAGAAAAGGCACTAAACAACCTCGGTGCCAGGGGAGCTGTCCTAACAGAGACCTATACGGTTTGGCTGAAGTGGGCGATCTATCCCATCTCAGGAAATCGACCCTCTGATTAGGAATGGCATGGCTAAGTTTCCCCAATGAAAGGTTTGACACTGGTGAAATGCAAAGATTTGGTAGAAAGGGATGCGCACGAGAAGGAGGCAAAGGTGAAGTGTACCACTAATTTCGAGGGTTCATCCCTTTTTTAATTATTTTGATGGATGTAGAATGTAGATTGTGGACATGCAACGTATGACATTACTGATATATCGATATTTCGCAACCACTCAGAAACGGTTTCAATTGATATAAACAAGAGGGCAAGCCATGGGAGCTGCATGATCTCATCGGTCATAATTTCAATCTACTAATATTTTGCATTCTACAATGCATTCTACAATGGCCCCCCCCACCCACCCACCAAAAAAAATCTTATTCCTGTAACTGCAGCATATTGCTGGAAACTGTTGTTTATGTTTACTAGGATTTTTCACCTTAAACCCGAGTTGCAGTCCTTCCAATAACAAATATATCAAAGGGAAAAAACTTATTCCTATGCTCTCACCCATGACCATTTTGGTCATGTCCACTTAATTGTATGGAGACGGTGTAAATTGTGTTTTTCAGCTTTGACAAAGCTGATTCAATGGAATTATTCGGGGATTGCAATCATCGACATTTACGAAGTGAAAATTAACAAATTGTTACACTCTCCTACATTCACAATTTTGATACTTTTCGCCTGATTGGAGAAGGAACGTGTGTTTGTGACGAGTTAGGCTTGTGTTAAAGTTAACATTGTCGGTCCACACCAAACTTTGGCCATCGGAAATTCTAACAACCACGCAAACGCTCACCACACACAACACACAAACACACACACACACACACCCACCACACGCACACCACACACATACACAACACGCCCGTCCCCGCACCACACACAGCACAAACCAACCAGAGCAACACCAACATCCATCTTCCAAATGCACCTCATTGCTGGACCAACCTGATTTATATTCGCGCTTCACTATTCCTTATAGTGTGTACCGATTGGTGCCTAGATCGGAATGTATCAAATTTGATCATCTGGATTGAGATAGTGCAGCAACAATAGAACTAGCATGCTCAGGTAGGTGCGATCCCACGGGCGAGTCACCATTTGGCTTCAATAGCTCAATTGGTAGGGGGCTTGCACCTGAGGCGTAATTTAGTACACCGCTTCCTTCTAATTAAAGAATCTCATTGCTATGTGTATCATTGTTTGTTTTGGTGAAAATTAGGTATGGTGGATCAAGCTCATACTTGGGTATGTGGGGCTCCTCATAATCAGTACATTATCCCACTCCCCTTGCTTAGGTTCAGGTCAAAGGGTCATCTGAGGTAACAGAGGGGGGGCAGATAAAAAGTCACAAACCTGTTTATCACGAGAAGACCAGAATTCCGGATCCGGATGTAGGACGGGCGTCTCTTTGGGTTGGTGAACATTGGCTTGGTAACACGATGACTTTACCCATTTTGAATTGATCGAAACATCTCTTGGTATGTGGATTCAACATATGAGTATAGACCCTTATTTTTGAGGTCATCTGATGTCAGCATGGTCGGAAATTCAAACAACCTTGTTAACCGAATTCTGGGTCTGATCAGGCTGATATTTAGATATAGCTTCCGTATAGAATTAAAAAAGCTTCATTGATTTTGTTGTAGACCAGGACATTTGGGGACCAAATGGAAACATCGTGCAATTCCTTACTCAAACCTTCCACTTGATAGATCGATCTCATACCTGCTATGTTGGTCCCCATCATATAGGTTTGATCCCTATTGGCGCTGGCGGCTAAGGCGAAAGTATCTGAGGTCGACAAAGCAAAGTCTAAAAACTTTGTTGATGACCCGATTCCAGAAGTTCCCTGGTTGGAATTCGGCATATAACAAGAACACCCTATTGTTTTTGTTATAACCAGTTTGGGGTACACATATGAAGAATCGAATATTGTGGTCAATTGATGTGTACACGATAACAACAACCACCTAATTGTGTGGAGCTCATCATTTGTGTGTGAGTTTTCCCACAATGATATAATTAATTCTATTGATTTGGGGTCAGTTCCAAAGTCAAGAGAAATCAAACTCTAAAAACAAACAAAACAAAAAACAAACTCTTGGTTCGCGTTTTTTTTTTTAATTGTTTTTTTTTTATGGGAGTGTATAGAATCCATTGGTTGAATGTAGACCGGGAATACATTTTAAAACAAAATGGGGAGACTATACAAATTTTGGTATTTATCTTCAATTTTAGCTTGTTAAAAAAAAACAAAACTTTATCTCACCCTGATGGTGAGGCTCAATGTGCGTGCACTCTAACTTTTTTTGAACATACAGATGTTAAGATAAGTTCTTTGGCTATGGCCTATGGGACATTCGTGTGTTTAGATCCTTGAGCTTGTGAGTGATAGGAAGAGAGGTAGGCGAGGACTGTTCACTACGAGGGGGTATGGGGGTGGCGTGATCAATAAATCCTGAGAACATTTCCTGGTTATAAATGGGCTATAAGAATACCCTCACAATATGTGACGGTGGACAAGTGCACACTCAGACCGCGATTAGAAGGCCCGTCATCCCTTTTATCGTACAATTCCCCCTCAATAATCGTCAAGCCCCAACTACGATTCCTAATTCAACAGTTCTCTTCCTTGATCATGCCCTATTTTCTCCACTCTTTTCCTCCCCTCCATGACCATTGCATCGCCTCTAAGCTTCGTGCTCATCATTTTATTTATCGATGAACAGCAAAAATATACTAAGAGTAGTTTTGTTAGTTGTTTTCTGTTCTATTATAGTTGAATATGATTGAATTCTCCCTAATATGACGCGATTATATAACAAATTAAGTTGTTATAATAAATTAAATAAAGTATGCTTATGACGTCTTCACGTATAGAGAATGAGGAATGGAAGGATTTTGAAAAGGATGAGTGAAACTTTTCCCTAAATGTGAACAGAAGTGAGATCAAGGTTGTTCATATATCCGTCATATAAGTGAATGAAAGGAATGAGAGGAAAATTGACAATGATGATTCGTTTCTTCTCTCCTTCGTTTCTTTTCTTAATAAGATTGAGATGACATAACCATCTTTTAAGAAGGGAATCAACGCATGTTGATGATGGGGTCCTGATATACACAATGACAAGTGTGTTTGTTGAGGCGTTAGTCCCGCCTGTTCCAGCGATAATGTGCCTTTGTTTCGTAGGCCCTAGCTGTTTTTAAAAGACTCACGCATGGTCTTTGCTTCAAACCAGTCACAGGTTAAAAGAGGACCTATCAAAACCCCATATTCCAAATTCGGAGGTTTCTAAGGCATGTTCTTGTTGAGGATATTCCAATTTCACTCTTGAGAGCTTCTAGGACTCTGTGACTCACATTTGAACGGTGTGAGGGGAGCCGCCATATATGTATGTTTAATCAATTTTAACTAAGGCTACTCCATCCTCACTCATATACTCTCTTGACTGATCTCTGCATATTGGACACACACCGTGTGGTCCCCTTCACATATCTGTCATCAAGTCATCGGTGTAACTGCTAGATAAGTGGATTGCTTTTTACCATCGGGAAGCATGTGACAAAAGTAGAGCATATACGAAGTCGATTCAATGAGTTTGCCATAGTTTCCATCTATCATGGAGACCTCCACTTGGGCCTCCAATCATATAAAATGACCGTGCCATTTCAGATGATATGCTCCCACTTTACCGGGTCTAACTCGGGGTACTGACTCCTGGACCTCTTTTTCCGAAACCTTTATACAAGGAGTATGGTGTTCTTTTTCACATATCCTTGTCATGGTGATGGAATCGAAACTATCACTCTATCACTCGAATTTTAGACTAATGTGTACAAGGCCAACATTTTGATGGAAATATAGATGATGGCCTGCAGAATAATTGCTACGAGTTCCACATCCACTGTTGACACCCCAGAAAAGGACGTGAAATTTTTGTCTTTGTTATCTGAACGTAACAAATGTTACTTCTCTGGCTGTCATCTATACCATAGATCGATCCCAACACGGATTAAAAATGATCGATATGGAATCCTCACAATATGCTCATCAGATTATAATATGAGCAGTGAATAAATGTAAGTTGAAAAGAGATCACACACAATGCAATGTAAGTGTTAACGTCATCTTTGTGTCTTATCGCCAGCCCGTACGTTGATAACACGAACAAGATTTTTTACTATGAATTACGTATTCATACAGGCTTGCTTGATGAAATGACAACAATAAATAAGCTCGATCAGCGATGGGATGCTGTTCCTGCAATTACATGTGACCATGACATGAACGTAACATCATTCATACTGATTTATGCCATGTTTAACGTGTGATTTTTGTTATTCGAGTTAAATCTTCTCCTTATAACTTTTTCCCTGCTTTAAGTTACCTTATATTAACTTTTAATTCATATTCATTTTATTTTGACCTCACGTCACACTTTTGTCCCAATACTGTTGCCTTACACATATGATATTGTGTTTCCATCCTCCCTGTGACCCCAGTCATAACCCTAATATATGCATGCAATCATAAGAGACAACTGGGATAGAGTATTTTACGTGAATGCCTTGCTATTGATCTGCAAACATAAATGAAATCAACACGTATACAGAGACTGTCTGATCCGGGTTGAGAGGTGTGTGCTTTTCAAGGTTAAGACAAACTTTACTCCCTAAGACATCAGTTTTGCAAGTAACTGGTCAAATATTTTTCATGCAAACTGAGTTCCGTACGTGTGACTCCATTTATCCCCCGCCTACTTCACTTATGAATCACGCATTTCGAGTAACGGTCGTGCCCCTCCCAACCAATACACTTTTGTAATAACTCCCTTTATATCTTGCGTAGGCCGTAGACCCTGACGTTACCTACACCCGAACAGTTTCGTTGGACAGTTGTTGTCAGAAGTATGTCCAGGCTAACACCGGAAGGGATATTTCCCGCGAACCCGAAGGGTCGTATTTCGACGTAAGATTTCCGTCAGAAAATATTGAACCTTACAGAATTATTTCCCTGTTAAATACTAATGTTTTTCTCCCCTCCTACGCGTTTGGTTTGAGAGTTTAGCTAGCCAGGAGGGATCCTACAAGTTGGTTGATGAGGGAAATTATCAAGAAAATACATAATACAAGTACAAAGCCATATCACCGCTGTTCTGCTCAGTCGTCTGTGCCGGCCTCGCGCAAAACCCTCTATCGACTTCGATATTGAGTAGACGTGCACGAAAAAATATTAGATTGTCCCCCCTTGAAAAAGTTACACATGCTACTTCACTTCCATTTTTTTTGAGAACTTGAAAGCACCTTATATTTTATGTTGCTATGTCGATCTGCAGGGTCTTTTTTACTGCATTTCTCTGTATGGCTTAAGGATACAGCGGAAAATTTAACAATTGTGCTGATAATGTTAGCGTAATTGAAAACACCTTGTAGTAGTTCTTACACAGAATCAGAGACAGTGTAATCTGATCGGCGGCCGCCCGAACTGTGCTAGGTGAACTTGAAGGGTACGTTATGTTAATCGTCAGAATATTTTTCGTTTACGCTTGGAGTCCACTGCCCTTTTGTTGCATGTATGATGGGAAAGTGAGTATACCAGAACAGCTCAGCTAGGGAGAATTAACCCCCCCGCCAGCTCCATCAGTGAAACCTATAAACTACCTTAATCCACAACCACTCGAAATATAGTTGATTTAAATACCGGCCGTAGTTTGTGAATGCTTTTTGGTAACTGACTTGATTGTAGAAAAAAGGGTGAACGTACGCCTCCCTGTAAAAACCTAGTACCAGAAAAATGATCAAGGCTCTCCGTAGAGCCGAATGGAGCTCTTATAGCTAGTTGACCTGAGAAGCACTATTTTCCACATTTCCGCGTGTGCTACTCGTCAACCGTCCCAAAAATGTCAGGATACACTACGCGCCACTAATGGTGGCGCTCCGCTAGACATAATCCCGACATACCTATACTAACATACTACCACCCCCTGGCCCCACCCCCATTCCAGGAAACGGATCGCCGCACATGTCCCGATACGTCATTTGTACACTTAGAGAGTTTTCCTCGATTTATCTGTTCCTTCATTTCAATCATTGCTATTGCTTCTCAAGGTAAACGTTCGAAGTATGATTGAAATTTTCCTCCCTGCACTAATTTTTTCTCATCATCGAATCATTAATCAGAGACCGGAGCAAATGGGGTGAGTAACATCCCCTAAACTGGTTACATACACAGTGATGATCGGTGCGTATGCAGGATTTGTCAACCCGGGGGGCGCGGGTCACTATCCAAGCGGAGCGCCACACTGTTGGGGCGCGGAGTGTAATCTGACTTTTGGGGTTTAAACCCCCTCGGGGGCCTGAGAAGGAACGTTTATACTCACCACTACTCGGTTTGAAACAAAGTGCCTGCTCGTGGGGGGATTACACTTAAACAAAAAGATCTCTGCACTCTTACTGGAATATATTGAATCTGAATGTGATGGCCGGCTTTCCCTTCCTCCACATACATATTCACCACATTTAACCAACGCCAATCGAGTGACATCATTGTCGATTCCTCTCCCCGTCCAGAGCCCATCTAGTATTGGCCGACACTGAAGAAACTCTCGTTCATGGTCCACTGGATATGGATTACAGTGCATTATATTCTATCTTGTTTTAATCCTTCAAGAACCAGAGAAAATGAATGTGCGATCGGTTCGTGTATTGACATGTGCTTCTTTCTCCTTTCTACAACGCACACATCATAACCAGGAATGAGGCAACCCGTTCAGTCGGGCGTGTTTTTCCGCTTTGACGAACGCTTTGTGGGGCGCT
>JAODTK010000675.1:0-14079 GCA_026419785.1 Sclerodactyla briareus | reverse complement strand
AATGCTCAGTATTGCGTATAAATAAATGTTAGATATTATTATTATTATTATTATATATTTTATTTTATATTTATTATATATGATATTATTTATCTTATATTATTATTATATTCTATGATTTATTTTATATGTTCTTATTAGTAGTATTATTATATTAGTAGTATGTGTGTGATTTCCCCGGCATTATAGGGTATGTGAAGAGCTATGGTCTTGTTCGTGTACCTAAGGGTTTTGCCTGCTCGACGAATAGGTTCGATCCTCTGCTCGACAAGGTGTATTGAAAAACTACATTCCGCAGAGCGCTATCATTCAGTTAGTCGCGGTATTGAGAAACTGGTCTCACTCAATGATCAGGTTGATACACTACCGTGTAGTGTATGATGTGTGTAGTATTCATTGTAGTTATTATTGATGAGTATTATGGGCCGGTAGGTCATTTTCATCAAGGAAGTTAAGGAGATGGTTTTCGGCTCATCGGCGTGTAGAAACATTAGTAGATGCACGTCCGCCTGCCGATATACCAAATGTTCTTTGGACACAAAGAATGGTATAATAGAATTTACTGAGAGTAACCAGCTGGATCAAAAGTGTTGGTGTGTGTGGGGGGGGGGACACTTTTGTGTGGAAAGTAGATTCAATAGGAGCTGCAAAAAAGTGGGGGGACGTGTTCCCCCGCCTGTCGACGCATGATTACAGTACAACTTGATATCGTCACGGTCTAATATTAAGAATCCATGGCAGGAAGAAAGTGTGTAGGTTATGTGTGTAGAGGTATGAGCCTGGTTTTCTTATGAAAGGATTGCAGTTTCAAAAGAATGTTTTCAGTATTTCTGTCACACACAAAGTCGTTCTACGGAGAATTGTGTGTCACGACACATGCAAATCCTCTGAATTCTTGAATTCTATCCAAATTTATATTAAAAAACAAGTTGGTTCGCCCAAAACACGTCTATATGAGTGGAACATGTAATTTTGCGTTTAGGAGTATACACCTCACTCTAGAAATACGACATAAATAGAATAAAAGAATAGGATAGGGATTTGTCCATGCTCAGTAAACTTGATCGCCACATGTAACACCCATCCGTGGGGGAATAAGTGATTGATTGCCAAATGATCGAATTGGACCTGTTTAAAGCAACTTAAAAGGGAAATATCACAAACGAATAGGCGTAGCTATGTTGTTTCTCTTTGGTGAACTTGTAGTTTGCTTAACATAGGAGCTATTTACTGGGTTTAGACAAGTAACTCGGGAACTCCGGGGAGGACGGGAGCAGACGCTGATAACTATGTCGGATACACTACAGGTGAATGAGGAATCATTGGTATCGAGTGCCCATGGAGAGATTCCCACAGATACTAAAGTGGAAATTGTCTTTTTTTTCTTCTTCTTGCCTGCAACTCACGGATCGAAAGACATCAAGAACCTCAGAATCCTTAATTATGCCATAATGGAGAGGTAAATCAGACATGTTAAAGTAGTTGTATTAGTGTTTTACACTGTTCAAGACTCTTTCTGCAACCGCATTAGGAACACCATTACCTGGCCCATTCCGCTATTGAAGGTAACTCCACGCTAAATCTTCATGAAAAAGCATTTCGCCATTTTGATAACCAATTCCGCACACTTTATTGTCGATTAATTGACATTGTCATAGTAGGCCGGAACTAGAAGTGACACAGGCCTTGAGGCAAACTGATCGAATAGTCATACCGGCCTTATTTGTAACTTACGACGTGTGCAGTGTGATAGGCGCCAAAAACCCAAGTGTATAATTCCTCCACAAAATACGACTATCATCAATTATTCAACTGGTAGTTCGGTGTGTGATCATACCGGAGACTGTTGTCAAATCCAAAAGTTTAGTAAATCGGCAATTGTTTGTACATTCAACAACACATGTGTGGGTAGTACTCGACTAGACTGTCACGCTGTTTCAATGTTGTGTAATAATATGTTAAGCAATTATGACAAACATGTGTTGACTGTGTGACTGGTTGATAGATTAAGTTACGCGTACATTTACCCATCGTTTGTGTCAGAATCGAAGTAACAATAGTGTTGTGTGGGGATTTTGTACTGCATCGATTTTTAATATACAGTTACAACAACAACACAACTGATAATCTCACCAAGAAACGAAAACCTACAAGGCGTCAACGGAGTGGGGTGAGTTTTTTTTTAATTTTTAAATAAAAAACCAAGTGATATAGAAGGGCGTACTCATAATTTCCTAACACAATAGGCAACCCCAAGCACAAGAGACTAAAGACCGTGAGAGATCCAGCTTGTGCTTCTCTCTTGAACCGCTTGAGGTCAATCAGGAGGATACATCCCTATGAAGCCTATTCCCGGCAGCGAAGTGCAGGCAAAAAGGCGCGAGCACAGTTTCGGTGCGATGACGTGGAAGATGCAACCGACACGGGTGGTTGGAAGAAGCAGAGCGAGTATTGCGGTAAACCTCTTAAAGGAGAACAGCAATCCCCAGCTCAGAAGACATTGACCATAAAAGTAGCGTAAAGGAGGCAGAGGATGATGCCGATCTGCGATGGGATCGAGACTGCAGTGACGGAATGAGATCAAAATGAAGGAATGAGACAAAAATGTAAGGAATCTTGGGTTTTTTCTACCGACTGACTGCTCGATTTAGTATGTCCGAAATCCAATGTCCCTGGTGGTTTCCATCAGTAATTCGGACAAATATACAAAAGGCTTTCTGCTTCCGATGAATGTTCCACACATTCTGTACAATTTTGAGATTGCCGTTACTGTTTCTGTTTCCGCACTTACCCATCCCGCTCCGAATGAGTACTGCACGTATCCGTCACCGGCACTCAAACAAGTGGGGCCAGAATTGTTGGACCAAGGGCCCAATCACGTGTTGAGTGCTTCCACTAGTTCATTTACTCCCAACCCTATTTCAACCGTTTTTTCGGGTTTATTTTTTCGAGTTGTGAATTATTTATTTGGTTTCATTAGTTTATTTGGCTTAGTGTGTAATATGCTCACTTATTTGATATTGTTCCTCAGTTGTTAACAGTATGTATCCGGGTGGATTATTGCCCTCGGTATATGTGACATTATCGCTTACGACGGCCATGAGATATAATTGCCCCACAATGTGTCGGTTAGAATCAGCTTATGTACTCTGCTTTATAGGAATTATCTGATGGGCTAGTGGTCTTGTATATTGTAGCTATTTTTTTTAAGGTTAGGGATTAGGATTAGGAATTGAAGTTCTTCCGAGACAAATCTGGCTCGACCCGTGAGAATTTAGATTTTCACATAACCTCCAGATCGCGGAAACGGCCCTTTCCAGGCTCAATAGCACACAACTATACATGTGTGATTTGAATAAATGACGACAAAATGTTTGTCTTGTGCATACTAAGATGATCGTCCGAATATCACACATGGTATTTTTTATTACCCTTCCCTACTCTGGCTTCGTGTGCGTGGGCCCAGGGTCTACCGGACGGTCCCGGTGGGATCGAAGGGAAAAGCCTAGGCGTATGGAACCATTCCAATTTGGGAGGATAAATTGTACCCAAATTATAACAAGTCTGTCATTGAACTAGCAGCTCGCGCGAAGCGCTCATTTTTTTGGCATGTTTCCGGGCATTTTAAGAGAAAAAGTCCTGCGAAATTCAGGCATTTTCCCTTTGCCCTTTTCCTCCGACAAGATTCACGATTTTCGCCCGAATTTTTCATTCTTCATTTTTTCAAACTGGGAAGGGCCGTCTGCTCCCAAGGCTTCTTTTATTCGGAGCTTACATTCGATATTCACAAACACGCCTGGAAGATAAACGCCATTGTCGCGCGAAACACTCGACATTATGCACTTTGGCTATTCGATTCAGATTCGAGAACTGGGGGGTATGAAACTGGAATCCGTCGACTTTCCGACCCTCTCGGGTCCAGATCTTCACCTGGGCCGCACCTGGATTTTGGCCTTTATTAAGAATTGTTTTGGTTAGACAAAAATTTAATCAGTTTAGACGATCATCAAAGATGAAATCACTGTGACCACCGCACACCCGCTATAAATAAAATTAACCGGGTGCACGGTACACGTTCACAGGTTCAGTTATAGGGGCACCACTTTCGACACGTTGTTGTGGGTGACCTTGCGTGCAATATCCTTTCATTAAAAATAGCCGCAGCCACTGTCTGAAAGTTGGGGGGGGCCAAGAGCATTTGTTGAGGGGGGGGTGGTCCAGAACAGCATAGTAGATGAGATACATGTTTGTGTGCAAAAATATAATTATGTATGGAGCAGGCCTTCCCAAAATGAATTCGGGGGCATACCCCGTACCCCCCTAGTGGCCCTGCTCCTTGTTCTGCCATTCTTGATATGATAGAATGTAAAATTAGACATACCTTCAGTCATGACAGGGCGAACAGGCTGACGATTTCTGTGCTTATTCTCTCCGTCCCCCCCCCCCCATTTGCCTCAGAAGCTCTGGATTGTTGTTGATTTTTGTTTTAGTCGAACTGAAAACGTCTCGAAAATCAGAATGTATACGACGTGATTGCGAATCGAAAAGTGAATTCTTTACGAATGGTACTATAGAAGATGTACAATAACTTGTTGCCGCCTGCGCGGTCTGGTGTCCAAAATTCTTATGGTTTATCAATCTCGTTCCTTGTATGTCTCCTAGTCGGTAGTGTGACCAGTGTGTAGGGGCGCTTTTCTTTTCCTAATTCTTGAAGTATTGAACCAAGAAGAGGTATTTGTCTTAAACATTTTCCGATTTGAGTTCCACTCGAATCAGCGTATAACGGTGATACAAATCGGGCATGTGCCTATTATATTTGTTATGTTCGGAAAAGTGGGGGGAGGGGACATAACGATAGATTCCCCCACTTTTGAAAGTGGGGGGCCTTCCCCCCCCCCCCCTGTCCCCCCCCCTGTTGACGCCCATTGGTCATGGGTTAATTTTCCCCGCACTTTTAAGGTGAGTATGTTGTTCCATAGTTGTCAGCAATTGTTCGGGTGGAAATTGATTGGGTGGGCTTCGGCGGCCGTAGCCTAGGGGGAGTAGTTCAATCACGTTCATGGTACTCTCAACCATCACCAAGTATTTCCCTCCATGGCTATCAACAGTCGTTCGGGTGCTGGGAATGTTCGATTCAGGATCGTCGTGTGAATAACGGTTGTACTCTGTCATCCACTCATTGAGGAGCATTTGTATTTCCTCGCGGTCTTTGGAACCAGGGTGGGAACTGGGTGGAAGTTCTTCAGTCACGTGCTACTCTTAGTTTGTTAAAAAATTACTGTATGGTCCATAGTTGTCAACAGTTGTTGCAGGAAAAATGTCCTCGCCATGGGTAATATCAGACTTACCACGGTACCTGCACATAAATTGTTGAGATGAGGATAATCGCGTATTGGGAGGAACCATAGGGGATTCATGGTTGTAACCGTATCCCTAAGACACCAATTAATACTAACCTAACGATTTTACGTTGAATTTGGGGAAAAATGGGAAACTCAAAGCTATTCGCTCTGATGCAGGTTCAAGCAGGGTGGAACCTAAAGTTATATATAAATGGTGTTGCACCTCCAGTTAGAACGAATATCGTTGCGATAGGCAAAATTATCGAATTGTAACCGCTAACTCGGGGGGAGAGGGGAGGGGGGGGGGGGGGGTGACTACAAAACAGACATTGCAGGACGAAAACAATCACAAGGCGTAACGCATAAAAACTGATTATAAATGATTACACAGGGCCAAAATATTATGGTAGACAGCCCAACCCTCTCTTCCTCCCCAATATAAAAAGGACCTGTGACTCCTATTATGCCTTACATAAACTGCTTCATTGATGAATGTTTGTTTTTGAATGGTCCGTATACATAGGCACTGCTATAGACATCTGAATCATAATACAGTTCATTGAATCTATATCTCGGAGGAAAAATGCAATTTTTACATCTAGACCTCATCGCGGTAATCCGGACTTATGAGCCTCAAGTCTGGGAGTTAAAGAGAAGCGGGTCGCTAGAAAGAAGCCCGTGTCAAGTCGGTATATATTTGAGAGAGAAGCATTAAACGATTGATTTTGATGTTTCAACTTTTTAGTCCCATCCCAGGCCGAACGGGGGGGGGAAAGGGAGATGGTGACTGATGTCCCGCCGACACAGAACTGGTGTACGATATCGATGATTGAGGTCAAGATTCTACCAATTTTCAAGAGGTCACAATTTGGAGAAAATTGGATAAGTAGATTTTGGATTCATTCATTAGATGACTGCCTATACGGAAAATCGGCTTTGAATAAATCGGCAGTATTTCAAACCTTCCCAAAAATATAATCGACCACCTTATTACGAGAGAAACGTGTCTCGCTTCATAGGATATACATTTCACTTACTACTTCATAGACTTAGGCTGATTTATGCGATGCCCCCCAAAATGACATACCCGTAAGTTTCCGATAACTCTTGTCGTTTTAAAGACTTTACCTAGCAAAGCATTTACTTGTTCCAACTTTCCTAACCAAAACTGTTTTTTTTTATTTCTTTCTTGGTGCATTGCATTGTTCTAAAACAGGTTTTCATCAAAACTAATTATTGAAATCATTTTGTCAGGTCACTCTATTAGCAAGTATTTTTTTTCTCGAACATATGTGTGTTTTCTCATCGTATTCAATTTAATTGAAGAATGTCCCAACTGCAGCACCTTTTCCTAAGAAATACCTGGCAACACTTCGGTCGGGCATTTCATGAGCATATTTAAGCTTATGCTCTTAGGCTTGGAGACGGATTAATCGGCTGGTAGAGCTGGGGACTATGATCGGAAGGTTTGCGAGTTCGAAATACCAATGACCGCTCGAACGTTCCCGGTGTACCTGTGGGCAAGGTACTTCGTCTCTATTGCTCCTTCGCCACCCAGGAGATTATTTGGAACCTGTGAGGAATTTGAGTACACCTGCGCCTATAATGCAGCAAACATATACCTACGGGATTGTCGGAGAGCGTACCGGTTTCCTGCGATCGATGGTGAATATCGTTGAATAAAGCGTCCGATAAACGTCCTAACGACGTTGGAAAGCGCCATGTAAGCATGATGATATTATCATTTAACTTATTACAAACAAGTCTGTTTTTAAAACAATTATGTGGAGCCTGTTTGTTCTCCCTTGCACTTATTTCGTGAAATAATCTCACTACGTGCAAGAGGCGTAGAATCATCAAAAGCGAATTAATCAGAATAGTAACAGTAGTCCTTTTTTTTTTCCAAACTAATCACATCCCACGACATATTTAAAAACATTGGGAAAAATAGCCTGCCTATTCGCACATAACATCCACCAGCTTTCTAAAATTGTAACTAGGCCTGGTTCTTGTTAACCCTCTTAGTGCCCACCCCCACCTTCTGTCACTCCTCCCCCCCCCCCAACCCAACAAACCAACATCCCCCCCCCCCCTCCCCTCCTCTCTCTCTCTCTCATCTTCAAGGTCATTTGTTTACTTTTCACTCCGGGTTCAGTGACGTTTTCTAAATTACTTATGGAACTTTTTCGTAATTCTGACGCATCTTTCTCGTTTTCATGCATGATGTTTTATTAGTAATCGACATTGTATAGTTTGCTGTAGTATTTGGTCTTCATGGCGAAATATGCACTGCTACGTTCTGCCTGAAACATCTTCTCACGTTTATACTATAACAATGAAAGTTAGACTTTCATCATTCGCGTCAAACTTCCAGAATGGCTCTCCCCAATCATAGATAAACATGCGCTTTTTACCATATTGTGACTTGACGCATTACTAACATCGCTATTCTAACACTCTAGTGTTAACGTGTGGTGTTGGTTTTCCTCTCTTCTTTTCTTTCTTGATTCAGATTCTGAGGCTGGTCACTGGAGAATCGAGTACATCAGCACCATCTAGTGTATGTTCATCGAGATCTGTCTGGGGAAATGGTGGAACTCGGAGGCAGATAATGTATTGTATTGCCTGGTACTATGCAAACACTGGTGGTTATCAAAGCATATGTCATGCATATGCAAGTGGTCCCCTCAGAGCTGCAATTGATGTCACGAGAGACAACACGTCAAAATGATTCTAGAGTGAGGGTCGCCCGTAGGCGCAAAATATGTTTATTTTAGGGGTTCCTTAATATCCTTAAAGTAAACCAGTCGGTGAATGAGGAATGTTCAAGATTATTGATTCCTTCTTCGACTATGAACGTATTTCTTCGTTAAGCCAATGCAAAACGAGGATATCACTCTTCATCGATTCGTTGAAAAGACTACAACACAGGACGTAGTACTCGTCCAGTTAAAAATGCCGACAATACATGCCCGGTCTGCCGAAACTTACGTATATCCTAAACATGCAATATTACACAATGGCACAATGACAGACTGAGCCAACCAGCCCATGTGTTTATGAAAAGAACAGTGCCTTTTCAGCTTCATGGGAAAGGCCCAACCCGAACAAGAAATATAAATAAGTGCCTACGGTATGCCAACAAGCCATAATTGGACCCAATCGGGAAACAGCTATGTTTGTAATTGAAAAAAGTCAGATGTCATTTGAACACTAGAGGGGAAGTCTCGCATCGCAGAAGGCCGGGTGGGTGATTTAGCCGTAGCGGCGTGCGGAGCACTGGCGATTATTCGCCAGGTTGCTGCGGGGATATATTCATTTGACATCTCAGTATGGCATGAGGACGTATACATGTATTACATGAGTTGCTCCCTTCTCGCAATGTTAAAGCCTCTCGGGATCACAACGAGGAATTGGTGTTCACTGAGCACAAGGCTGTGTTGGGCCAAGCACTAGTAACTGAGTGTGGGTAGGCTGGCCTTTAGTAACACTCAAAATGGGGCGTTCCTTAAAAGGGCATGGTAATTCATTTCGTCTCTAATAGAACGAGGGAGAAACTGTACTGGAAGACTTGGTTATTATGTATTATTTGAACTATGAGAACAACAGAACAGTCTTTTTAGTGTTTGTACGACCTACCTACCTAACGTATACTTTAACTCACACGACAAAAAGCATGTTTTGTATGGGTTAAGGCAACAATGCAATTTAGTGATGCCTTATACACATAATGCTGCCTCACCGTAAATCGAAATCATATCACTAAATGAGCATGTACCGGCGTGCCGCCTTATGCTAACTGACACCTGCGACACAATGAATCATGTTAATAGAAGGTATGTTGATAGTTGGATGATCCAGAGCCGTCATTTCACCAATTTGACGTGGAAGTAACTGCAGGAATAGGTATTTATTATATCGCTTACCGATGAGTAATTGTTTAACTTTTGCCGTATTTTTCATCTCACATTAGGCTATTTTTAAGGGAGGAGAATGAAACTGTTCACGTGACGCGTTTGCTGTATTCAAGTTGAAGGTCTTTCGCGGGGATTGCATGATTTGCCCAAAACGGAATTCCTATGTTTTCGATCGTAGGAGAACTTTGATATGATGCTTGGGTACACTTCTGTAAGGGTACATGGCATTTGATCGGAGGTCCATAGTTCACATCTGGTAGAGTGAAGTGATATCAAAAGATTTCACAACTTGAAAACCTATTACTGATACTGCAAGTGGTACTCCGCTTTTTTTTATATTATGATTATTATTATTATTATTATTTATTATTATTATGATATTATTATTATTATTATTATATACTTATTATTATTATTATTATTAGTTCCATTCACCATAAAATAATGCTAAACCTCGCGTAAGATTATAGGAAACCTACGGTTGCGGTGATGCAGTTATAGAGTTTGTTCAGAATTGCCCCATCGTCTATTGTGGAAGACCTATACGGCAGATGAGAATCGATTGTGGTAACACAACTTGCAATCTAGATGTACTCAATATATGAAATAGACCAACACAGAACCTAACCAGTCACTACAAGGGCTTTTCCTTCATATTGCAGATATACGTATCGCGCGTCTGACGCCGTTTTAAAGTCCGTTGAATAAATCTGCTGATCAGAACAATACCGTATCGTTCTCAGTGAGATTGGAGAAATCGGGCCTATTGACATATACCGAGGCTGGGACGGGGACAATTTCGATTCTCGTTATACGCAGCGGCAAGAAACCCCAACACAAGGCCAGGCAAAAAACCCCCACGGTAAGGACACCCTATATATGGGTATCCGCAGATATATTAATGTCAACAACGTAGTCACCATGTAGCCGTTCGCGCCTTAGTTACATTCCGGCTCGAGTATGTAACGCCCTGTTTCTCGATCTGTCTTCAGAAGACCAGGCCGTTCTACAGCGTATTACAGAATAGCGCTGCCCGCGTTATTTTTAAAGCAAGCAGGAGAGTGAGTGCAACCCCCTTTTCATAATGAACTCACTGGTTGACGATTCCCAAGCGTATTGTTTGTAAGAATCTGGTTTTTTGCATTTCAAGTGTCTAAACAATCTAGCTCCCTCTTACTTAAGTGCCATCTGCAACGTACCGTCCCAGGAAGTACTTTAAGTAAGCAAATGATCGTAACCGGTTGGTGATTCCAAACCGTAGCAGATATGCTCTCGGCGATTAATACTACTCTGTCAACGAGTGAATACGCTCGTCGTGATGTGCGTCCGCGGCATCACTATCATTTTTTTAGGAGGTTCTCAAAACCCATCTGTATGGATTTTGCTTTGTTACACGCTGTGAGCTTCTGTGAACAAGCGTTAAATGTCTATTTATTTCCTATATAGGCCTTCGTCACCGGCCTCTCATCCTCTGAATATGTTGACGGCCCACTGAAACCAACAGCACTGTCCTGTGGGGCGATCGGTAAAGGCCCAATGGTATGTAACCATGGACAGGAGTTTCGGTACACTTCGTTGTGACTTTATGACATCAAAAACCCAAGATCGAATTTCAGCCGAATCGAGTGTACCGATATAGCCACATTCAGCATTACAAAATTGGGGGGGTTGTTCGTAATGTAAAAAACATGTACGCGTACTTTGGAAATCTTGTACGAAACCAACTAAAATCGGGAGTCGGAAGCGAAAGCGTTTGGCCACAAAATGTTCACAAAAATCCTGAAGACTTTCCCCTTCAATTTCTGTTTTCGGTCTTTCTGTTATCATAGCGCCAAAAAACAGCATTCTTTGTGGGGTGTAAGGGCGGCCTCCCCCCTCCAGTGATGTCATGGAGTCATCGAATTTAAAGTAAATGGAAATATCCAACAAGGCAACATTACTAGAACTTTCAAAAATGTGGGGTTTTTGTATCCTCTTTCCACCTATGCGAGTTTGAAACAAATGGTTAATGACCATTGGCCTTAAGGTACGTTCACACTTATCTGGTTGGTGAGTCGAAACAGACAAAACACTTGAACGTCAAAAATTGAATTCATTTTTCATTTATGCTAACCAATGCAAGCGGGCGAAAATGTTCCGAATTTATCAGGGATCATGAGAAAAGGTTGAATACGATTTGGAAAGTCAATATGAGTAAACAAATGTGAAACTGTTGAGGACCGGTGCTCATCGGCACCCTTTGTGCATATCGCATAAAGTATCTTGGTTAAATTGGTCAATCTCTAGAGGGAAAATAGGGAATATTCGAGTCATTACAAAAATGAACCTACCATGGGCATGTGTAATAGGGTATGGAACAAATATCACAGTGCCCCAGTTTGCCCCGGCTTGAAAAGGGCATTCGGCGCTGATAATTGATAAGTGGCGATATACGTTTCACTACACCATAGAAAAAATGAAGATGCTGTTTGCCTGTGGAAGGGGGTGGGACTGAAACTGATTACTCGAGATGCAGCAGATCGCTTTGAAAAATCCAGGATGAATAGAAAGTATTCATAACCCTGAATCTCACCAAACGGTATTCGGAACTTTGAATATCATAGTGCCTGATCGTCATTGCATGAGGCAGGGTTTCCGTCGTGAACGTCCTGCTTGTTCGTCAGTGCTACTAGATGCCAGACAACGATTCCTCTTGGAGACTGGTGGCGCAACAGTAGCCCTCAAGCGATGATCCAAGTATGATGTCACAGGGGGGGACGATTTTTGCCCCCTTTTTTCACTCTACGCACAGATCCACACACGTTTCAAGTTAGCAGTAGTTATCCAAATGCAATTTGCAGGTGCATTCAGGGGGACTGCACTCTCTCAAAAAGTAGCAGGAATAGTGGCGGTGGAACGCTGATGACCGGGACAGTAACCCGAATCATTACACAAAGTCCACTTTAGTTTCTTTCTTTTGTATACCGGTCTTCCACTAACGTGTGAATGCCAACGGTTGTCTATACCCATAACGCTCACGGGTGAAATAAGTAAGGCCTATTCCCCGAAACTGGCGCAGCGGCCGCCACAATCAGTCGAATGAAATCCGCCATGTGGGAACGTAAACGAAGAGATGTGTCTGACCACTGTTCCAAGTATTGCGCTACTATGACAACTGTGGTGTGAGTCCCACTTGATTGTGTGGTGTGATGGCGGGGAGGGGGGGGGGGGTGTACGAGTTGCTTGGTTCGACCGCGGCTTTACTGCTCTATATTATTTGCACTGGGGACGGAAGTGCCTCATTGAAGACCCCGCAAAATTCGTTTGCTGCTGGGACTCGACAGGTGCCAACCTCACGGTCGGAAGTGTTCGAGTTTCCGTGCTCGTGCCTGCGGTGGCGTGCGTGAACTACTCGTACATCTGCGTACAGGTCTCCAAGGTTAGCGACGCTAACTACAGCGAACAACTATAGCAATAACCACGAGTGCCTCCGATTCGGCCTTTCACGATGGCTTCGCTGGAATATACCAGTGTGCAGGTATCGTAAACCAGAAGGATTTCATCGCCGTAAAACTACTGGTCTTTTTTTTATGCTCCGTTTCAGCTCCCCTCCTATAGGACTTCGAAAGATATGAATTCACGTTTTTCTATGCTGCATTCATTCGCAGAGGTGGAAAAAAACTATTTGCCAATCAGAATGCGCGAGCACTACGTATTACCACCCAGTACCAATGCGGCCATCGCCGAGAAAATTGATTGGAATATGGATGCTTTCCATATAAAGCTAATGACCGTTCTGAAACGTCGACCGTCTAAGCAATTGCATTGTCACGGTCTTCCCTATCATCAGTATACAGCAGCAGTTGCATTTTGGACTTCAGTATATCAACAAAAAGAATCTCTCGAAATTAGAGGAGCCGATTCGAGTGAATACGAATGCTTTACCTCTATACGCAAGGCTCATGATGGCCTAATCATAATTCACAAGCAGATAGCTGAGCTTCACTGGCCAGTTTAAGTTCCAAGCGAAGTTCATTAATGGTATTCATTAATGGATTTTTATTTGAAATTGGATTATTTCGCTTACAAGTAAGGTCCTGTCTTTGTGCAAATAGGTGCCTTTGGGGGGTTGTTAATCTGCCAACATATGAGCCCCTTTCTGAAAACTCAGTCTTTACATTTTCAACAATTCTATCCCCTCGCGTGATTTTTTCTCATGACAGTGGTAACTCCGGGGTAATAAAGAAAAACCTATTCAGGCGAACCAAACATGAAATCTCCTCTTCCAATTCAGGAATCCTAAAAATAAAAATTAAAAACAGTTTTTTTTCCGAATTTCATGTGTTAGGTGGGCAGTAACGATTAACACCACTGCGCTCGGCATTTTCTACACATATTGAAATTATTTCATGGAAAAAAAAAAAAAAAATCGGCATAGGTAATATCTTTCTTCGGCGTCACCTCATCTGCTACCTAGTATAATGTGCACAATTTGGAAGAACACAGGATGCAACGTACCTGCAGCCATATGGAATGTCATCGTGGGCACGATTGAATGACAACGGAATGTTGCGTCGCTAGTGAACAACAGCAAGAGGCGAGCAGCGCCCGCATGGAACTTTGAGAACAAAATCACCGTTCTCATACTTCCGACGACACGGTATGATGAAATATGGTTCCTTTCCCCCAAACAGATATTGATGCAGTTGGGCTGGAAACGCAGTGACGAACCTCGAGGGAGGAAGCTAAACTACGAGTCGTAAAAATCGTGACATTACGCCGTGCGGTAAGGAAACTCTGGTCCCTTTCAGTATCCCAGCCACCCATCAACTCCGGAAAAA
>JAODTK010000674.1:0-13605 GCA_026419785.1 Sclerodactyla briareus | reverse complement strand
ACGTCTCCAACAAAGCACAACATATGCCTGAACACTACTGGTACGTAACAAACTCGCGCGCGCAGCGCGCGAAAATGTCGAAAGTGTAGCAGCGAGTTCAACTAAACTTGATCATTTAGGTCATTATATGCATTCGTTTAAAAACGGTTGCTGCGGATATGCCAACGAAATAGCAGTCGGGACTCATATTGGGGAAGAGTGGGAACGAACTTGCATGCGTGTAATAATATATAATTATTATATAATATATTAGATATATATATATTATATATATATATATATATCTATATATATAGATATATATATATATATATATAAATATACATAGATATATATATAATATATATATATTATGTATATATATATATCTATATAGATATTTATATTCTATATATATATAGATATATATATATATATATAATATATTATTTATAGATATTATAGATATATATAGTATAATATAATATATATTAGATCTGGGATGTTTCTTGGCCTGGCGTTAATGGAGTCCTCCAACCAGGGGCGTATATGGAGTGTCCCCCTCCCCTTTGGGAATTGTTGCAAACCTGAACCCCTCAGACGCAAAATGGTGCTATCCTCGTACGATATGCTAGCATGGATTACCTATTAAAAATATTTTCACCCCCCCCCCCCCCTTTTTTCTGACACCCTATTTTTTCCCGACTACGTAACGTGTGTTAGTCATGTGGTCAAAACGGTCTGTAACCTAGCGACATATGAGTAAACCTTGCACTCTATTCGGTTATCATTAGGATAACTAGATTGCTGTACGCTGGATATGAGTTATGACACGTGGTATTCCAAGTGCTTGACCTCAATTCACATAATGAGGACTGCGTACATGGGAGAGAAGGGCATTCAACATCATGGTCTGGCATAGCCCGGAGCGATATTTAATAATGGGTCAGATGGGGCTGAAATTGGCCACATTGTCCATCATAGTTAAATCAATTCCTGCACTTCTCGGACGTGCGCACCGCCCGATTTTTCTTACTTTTCTCCCCGCCCTTTCTCCGCTTTGCTCCCCGACGGGAGGGGAGGGGGGGGGGCACTGCTCCCGCCGGCGCCGACCTCTTTATTGTACGACGATGTTTCGAATGTAATTACGGGGGGTACGATATATCGTAATATGATTCAATGTGAGCGGTGGAAAACAGTTTTATTTTTTTCAAATCAACTCTTGTCTTTACCCCAGAATATCAGAATGCACTCGCACCATACACTACAGTTAGATTTTTGACCAATTTAACCGATTATCCTGCATTTGGACATTGAAAAATTAGGGGGAACATCAAACCAATGACACTTCACGTATATATCCACATACATGATGTGGGAAAAGCTGCCGTATTACGGCCGACCTCCCGACAAAAAAACACTGATAAAGGCAACAAATCTTAGGCAAGTTGCCCCCCCGCAATCAAAAATTTGAATCCAAGTCATGCACACGTGAGCATTCACGCTCACAGTCCAGGTGGTCAATAGGTCATTCCGTGGGTCGGTTTGACCCATGAAAGAAGCGAAAGAACGTATTTTCTACCTAGTTTGCCCAGCTTGGGGGACTGACTTCTC
Source organism: Sclerodactyla briareus (assembly GCA_026419785.1). Lineage (NCBI taxonomy): Eukaryota > Metazoa > Echinodermata > Holothuroidea > Dendrochirotida > Sclerodactylidae > Sclerodactyla > Sclerodactyla briareus. The sequence goes on along the minus strand of JAODTK010000674.1, from coordinate 12,012 downwards.
TACACTGATGCCGAAGTTTGGTATACAGTCACATCAGGCTCTAGTTAGAAAATACTAGGTCATGGCTTATAAAAATCCACATATTATTTTACACCTAACTCGAGCGGAGAACCCCCCCCCCACCCCCCCCCCCCTTATTACGCCCGGCCTCAAACCCTAGTCCTAAAGCGCCTTGCACGTGACGCTGATTCACAAGCTCTGGAAGCCGGTTGAATTCCTTTCAAACAGGTCAAAGTCATCTCCGCCATTTGTTGTCCTTCCGATGCGGACATGTTTGATGCCTGCAATGTCTTATTCAGGTTGTCACTGTGTGCTAGGTATACGCTCATCAAGTCTAACACCAAAGCAGAAGCGATGATTGCATGGTGTGATGCCACACCTCGTATCCTGAATTTTTTGTTGCGGAATCTAAATTCCCACCAGGATCCTCAACCAGAAGTTTCATCTGGGGAAATGGGGGTGTGGGAATGTTGCCTAGTCACTCTACCTCTCTGAAGAAAATTTACGTCGCTGGACGCCGGGTCTAATAGCCGGAACGCGGAGCGTGTGGCAATCGAGAACCGGCTGAATAACTGGAACGTTGAGAGAGGAAACGAGTCATACCGGCGTAATTGAAAATGCCTGAGACGGTATGTGTGTGGGCGACTCATCCATTGGCCTCGCAAGAAGCAAAGCGAGAAATGTCCCATTCACTAGCCCACTGTTTCTCTATTATATATTTTTCTATTTCAGTGTTCACATATTTTTACTCACGTGTCACGCCGCTGCTCACAATGCGCCTCTTCTATTTTCCCATAGATTTTCGTGTATATGCTTAAAAGTGGGTCGACCTATGTTCCCATGTCAATGATCCCAGGGTTTCATGTTCCCATGTTTTCGGATGTTCCCAGGGTCCCGATGTTCCAGGGTTTCGATGTTCCATTTTCCCCGTTTTATATATTCTTTTTTTTTGATAATCCGGCATCATTAAAAATTAACAAAAACGGGGAATCGGACCCTGGGACATCGGACCTGGGAAACATCGCACCTGGGGAACATTGAAAACCTGGGAACATTGACATAGTCCCCGGGAAAAGGGGGTGGCCATGGCCGCCCCACCCGCCCGCTTGCGACTCGCCTGTAAACAATGTGAAAATGGAAATATGCCAATGTATAGAATAATACGAATAAATCTCCCTTGCGGAACGATTCTTGATGCCAAACGTCGGCAAGCGAAACGCAACCAGTGAACGCAGCTTCACACGGAGAGGCACTATGCGACAGGATCGCCTACCTTAAAAAGATATCATGACATTCATGTTCATAGAACGGAACCGATTAAACTTAGTCGAAGTTGCCAATGAAATTTGTAAGGGTGAGCTGAACATTGACTGAATGTGTTTGGACATTCAGAAGTTCAAACATGGGAAGACATGCAAAGCACGCTTCATCTGTAGGTATGGAATAATCAAAAATGGAATTGTTGTTTTTCTCGAAGGGTTTATTGGTTGTGTAATCTAAATGTGACCTATAATTTATTCACGTGGTCGACAGCACTATGATGACACTAAGACACTTCATGTTCACCAGAAGCGAAACGACCCAATAAATCGCGAGTTCGAAAACGACTTGGTGAGGGTAGAAATGGACATCGTCTGAATGACACTGAAATGTTTCGAGGAGTGAAGAAGTGTAAGCAGACATAAGTGAGTATGAAAGATAAAAATTTAATTTTTTTCGTCTCAAAACTTTAATGAATTAGTCTGTTGTACCGCTAACCTAAATGACCCACATCCCCATCGCTTAAAAAAAAGATTTTTCATAGTTACCTCTGGGGTGGCCCGTCCGTCAATCACACGGAAAAGACCTATGCTACGGTGATGCAAAAACCGCTCATTCCGAATATATTATATGATTCACAGTTGCTCACGCAGAGTCAAATTCGCTCTCGATCTTCCCTCGGCGCCGTAAATTTTTTCCAGTGGCAATTTGTGCGATTTCCCAGGAATGCAAGTTCTATACATGTGTTACTACAAAGAGATAGAAAGTTTAGCACCAAACCGCATTTATTAAAGGGAGGGAATAAATTGCTTCCAAAATATCAAAAGGAAGGATGAGTGCCCACGTTCTCTAGGCCCCTCCCACAAAAGACGGCAGTCAAACGGCATATCGTGGTATGTTTTGTTTTCATTCCCCCTGGAAACTTGATTCTCAATCACGAAGTGAGACAGATAACAATATACCCCAAATCGCATGTATCGACGCGGAATTATTCAAAATTTTCAGAAGGGAGGGGGGACACCCAGGGCCGTCGCCCGGGGGGGGGGGGAGGAAAAAGAAAAATCATGTGCCCGTGTGCCCCCTCCTAAATGAGAGGTGTGATTTTTCGGGGGGGGGAAAAAAAAATTTATGTTGTTTTTATGACAAGAAGGGCGGGTAATTGATGCCAAATTTTGCATCGAATTTGTGCTGAATGACACTAAAAAGTGTACAAAAGTTCGGCGCTTCACGCGTAGGTACTAGTGGTGGAATTTCGTCAAGTTGCTCTCCCGTCTCCCGACATCTCCGCAAACTTATGAAGGAAAGAAATTCTGACGTCATTGGGCCCCTAGATTATAATAACTGTGAGGTGAACTATTACAAAAAAAAAATCTCATTGACCTTGAAAACACTTACAATCGACTCTTTTGGATGCAAACCCTTTACCTTTTGTACGTTTCTTCCTTTCAACCACGCGCAATTTGAACTGCAGTAGCCTAGGCTATCGGGCTGCTTGGATTTTCAACGCGTGTTTTCTCCAGGGAACTACTAATCGGAAAGTTCCATGCGTTAATGGAATGACCGTATATCATGGTTGGGACAGTTGGAGCTAAAGCGAACTCAGTAGTAAATGTCCTGAAATTTTTCTGGGATCATTGATTTACCGCAGAGGTGCTGTGGAAATCTGAAATCCGCGCGCACTTCTCGATAGTAGAGGCTATGGAGCAGCAATTAGCCGTTTTGCAATGGTTCTCTGCAATGCATGTGGTCTAGCCCAGGGGCAAAGTAGGCAATCTATGGAAGCCAAATAGGGAAATTCAGCGGATACCCAATTATTTTTCCCCAGCGAAAATTAGCACGTACATTTTAGTCAGATTGTCAGATAAAGATGTAAAAATATCGGGGCAAAATACTAAAATTTTTAAGAGAATAGGCACAGACCCAATAAGAAAGATAATTGAAATGTCCAAGTTTCTCAATACATGCTCACACAAAAACTGCCTTGAACTGGGGTCAACCTATTCGAAATGTGGGGGGACGAGGCGGACTGCGATACACTATCTAAGCGGAGCGCCACCATTGGGTAGCGCGTAGCGTTACCAAGGAGGAAATTTTGGTTGTGTATACCCTCCCAGATCGCCGGAAATAGCACTTGACCGTGCATAATGCAAAACATCTAAATGTGTGCAAATTTTAGTGAAAGGAAAATGTGGAAGAGTTGCCACGCATCTACAACTATTTATATGTTGGTGAAGACAGAAAAGGTCAGACAAGTGATACAAACCAAAAAAATACAAGACCCCACTGCAGGTTTACCATTTGGGTCCGGACCAGATAATTGGAGGATACTTTGGTACAAGAAGTGACTACAAGCGGTTGTTGGCTTGTTGTGGGGGTGTTGTTTTGTGTAGTAGGATTCTTTTCAGTGGGCGGCCACCTGGGGGAGGGCTTTCCTCATCCCTCTCGAAATTTTTTTGCATTTTCCGGTGGGCATAGATGCAATTTGGGGCAATTTAGCACTCCAAGCACTCAACTTCATGCCAGAAATAATTTCGCATCTCAACATGTCCTTAAGATGCAACTTGCTGCTCTGAATCGAGTGCCTTCTTTGCCAAATCGACGACGCGGGGGCAGTACGATTTGTACGTTTAAATCTCACTTTCCGGAGGACCGCCGAATCCCCGCTCCTTCCACTTTAGAAAATGTTTGCATTTCGGTGGCCTTAGATGCACTTCGATGCATTTTGACACTCCTAAAACACTCACTTGTTTCAGAAATTCATTGGAATTTTCACGTCCTAGATGCGACTTGCTACTCAAGATTCTCTTGGTTTTTTTCTGCAAAATGTGTACTGAGCTCCATGGGCCGTAAGTAGGCTCTTCGTTAGGAGTTGGTGCAATTATTACCTAACACGGAATGGTACTGCGCGGAAAATTGCATTGTGTTTCGGACATTTATCCTATATTTGGCAGTCAGCCAGAAGATTCGGAAATTCGCTTTTTTTGTTTCTTTGGCCTTTTCGCTGCCCAAATTTTCCACGATTTTTGTCACTTGGGCACACACATGGGCAGTGGGTGCCCGTCGTTGTAATGTGGTCGAAATCTCACTTTGAAGGGACCGTCAAGATCCTCCAGTCAGTCCAGACTAGATGACCCAGGTCATATTCTGCCACGTTCCCCTTCCTTCCCTTAAAAAGATTGTCCGAAAATGATCGCAAGTTATTCGAAAATTGTCATGAGTTCACAGATGACGGGAACCTGTACGTAAAATACACCTAACGATATGCGTGCGAAGCGCGCTAAAAATTTTGCACAATTTTGTTAATTTAATAAAAAAATACCTTCGCATCTTTCACATGAATTTCGCATTATCGGTTTGAAATTTCGATAATTCATGTATAAGATATTCTCTATCTCATTTTCTTACCCCATTTAGGCTGTCTGATTTTGGACATGGTAAAACTCTTCTGTCCGGATTGGGGTGCTAGATGGGAGGAGTGGAAGGAGCTCCCCCCCCCCCCCCCCCGTATGTCCCGCTTTCAGCGACTCAACCAAGGCAGCTATTTGTATATTTTAGTCCTGCAGACTATAAAATGGCACTATTAATTATTGTGAAAAAAAAATTTGAGGTCAATTGACAGATTTTTACACATGCTATCCCCATTGGTTGTACGTGAATTGGAATTCTACCCTAATCCCTAAATATAACATATACACTATTGACTGCTCTACAATACCGACAGGCCAATCACGCGGTCGTGTAAATATGGGGGTTTTTGTTGTTTTTTCTTGTGTGCCTAGAAAAAAAAAAAGGAGTTTTCACACCCGAGAAGCGGGGGGTGGGGTGGTACATCCGCCCCCACATTTATCAACGGGGGGGGGGGGGGGGGTCAGACACGATTCCTAAACCCTTGGTCGAACCGTACCTGATGAATTGGCTTCAGGGCACAAGGACACGGACTCGTCCTCATTTAAGTGGGAAATGAAGGAAAACTATATAATTTAGGATTCGGACCTTGATTGGCCAATCTGTGGGGGCAGTTAAATACGTCAAGCAAAAAACGATGAACAAAACCACCACTGATCTGTAGGCTCTGCAGTTGCCCAGGACTGCTAGAATGACGAACCTAATGATTCGGCATTGCAAATTGTTATGTTAGGGTAGAACGCTATTTCTTTCCAATTCGAAGATGTCGGTAAACGTTTTTTAGTTAATCAAGTTTAGAAAGGTGAGTAAAGAGCTGTTCAGATGGAGTAAGCAGAAATGTATTTATAGTCGAGGACCGGTTCTCGGTCTTGAATATCTCCGATAACTGTCTCGGTCAGACCGCCATACCTACAGTGTATATCGACTCAGATGTGATGTCTCGGGGCTATCCGGTCTCGACTAATCCCTGGGAGTAGGCTTGAAATAAAGGTAAATCGTTCGAAGATAAGGCCCATCAATCTTAAAATCATATGTTGTTTTGAACCGAATCAGTTTTTGAACGGTTTGAAGAATACATAGGATTCTTCAGGAAACGGGTGACAAAAACTACCTGCTCCATACTTGGATTGCAATCGTGTTTAGAAAGAAAAACACAACCGGCGCGAAAGGGGACAACGCCGTGCAAAAAATGAGGCGGACCATAGCGGATTCAACTCTTAGACGGTTCGAGGTACAGTGAATTGGAAGTGAACTTTCCTGGGCCAGCAGCTCATTGAAGGAAGTAATTAGCGTTTGTAAGTCAATGATTCAATGGGCCGGCTAAGTTGTAGCGAGGTCTTTGCAATTTCAGCTACTGTAAAATGTTGCGAACGAGATTCAGGGCCTTGTTGTAAATAGCTGATCTGCGAGGCTTATGCAATATTTCTAAATACGAAAATTAATGAAAGGTTGATTTCAGAAGTTTACGAACGTGAAAAAGCCATTGGGGCAGAAAGAAACAATTCGTAAGAATCGAAATGGTCGAAAATTTTTGCATGAACTAGGGAATTCGATGAAAATTGGCCGTTTTTAGGATTGTAATGGCCCACATCGTGCTATTGCATAAATGCTTACATTCCCGCGCCTAAAATGGAGTTGTCACAAAAAAGAGGCAATGTCAGCGACCTCATGGTCCCTCATTACGCCAAAACGTGGAGGGGGGGGGGACATTTTGATTTTGTGTCACCCACAATCGAAATGTGGGGGGGGCGGTTTTTTGTTTGTTCCCCTGGCCCCCCACCCCCGGACTGACGCCAATGCCCTTGAAGTATCCAGAATGCATCAAAAACTATTCCCACGGCCCGGGCACCGCAACATGCTATTGCGACAAAGTCTATTGTTGAAACATTCCGAAAAAAATGAAGTCGGGGGCACGTTAGTAGGACCAGGTCCGGACCGGAATCGCAAGGTCCAAATTTTCCACGACTACAAAAATGTGTGATCATTAAAATGCTCATGTTTGAGCTTGGAACAAGCTGCCTAAAACGCCCGGAAAAAGGCCATTTCCGGTTTCAATCTGGGGGGCCATTGGGGGCAAACATTTTCGGCTCACCTCTGCGCCACCAATGGTGGCGCTCCGAATAGATAGTTATTCTGTGCCCCCCCCCTGAAAAATGGCCCCTGTCCCCTCAGGACAAACAAAACGTCCGGGTGAACGCATGGGGGCACACAAAGACGGTGAGCAAAACAAGTCTATGACCGTGTGTAATTTGGCAATTTCCTTGAACTATATCAAGTTAAGTGGATGGGGACCCCATTCCTTTTACCATACCCCCAGGACGGCGACTAAAAAGGCATTACCCTCATAGAAGTAGGGAGTGCGACTCAAAAATCCTGGGTAAGCACTTGGGACCATTTTCGAAAAACTGAGCGGGGTCATTTTTATCCTCTTTAGGTATTCTAAAAGAACTAAATAAGGTTCTTAGACGCTCTCTCGTGCCATCAAACAGTCAAATTGTGACCTCACGCCTATTATACGCAATATTGTGGTCCGGTAAGCGTCTCCCACCCCGAACAAACCAACAGTGGATCCAAGACTATTGTCCTTTTTATAGATTAAGTTTCATAGACCCATGCAAAGAAATTAGAAATTATTAGGCATAATATCTAGGAATGACAGGGGGGGGGGTCCCATGCTTCGATGCCGCCAATGTTAGGCATTCAGTCATTCATGGGTTATCTGAATAAAAAAGTGTCTGTGTGCGCTTCGCGCCAGATGGGGGGCGCTTCGCTTAGATACACTTCGTCACATTTGGCCGCACCACTGTTCTGTAGCTTGCTACGGCCCCTTCCCCCCCCCCCCCCCCCCCGAGGCCGCCTCCCTGATTGTCAGGTGTTGGGGATATCAGAAACCAATATTTTCTGGAGCTCCGTGCCACGTTCGTTGGTGGCGTCTGAACAACCGGGAAGTGTATTTTTCGGTGATTGGGCTATCAAAAATCCGAATGTTCTAATACCTCCACATCACCTATGGTGGCGATGTCCGCTTCAGAAATCGCGCTCCAGGGGACTAGATCCTGGACATACATGATGCATTCAGTATGAGTTCTATGTAAGTGTATGAGAATTCAGCTATGCGCCCCTTCGAAGGTAACACTTAGATCTTTGGTTAGAGTGTTTCGCTGGTCATATTTGACTGTGGTGGTCAATGGTGTCGCCAAAGAGGGGCAGGAGGGGGAACCTGCCCCCTCGAAAAACTTGTGCACCCGTGTTCTGCCCCCAAATGAGATTTGTGGTTTCGACCGGGAAAAGAAATCTGTAGTCAGTATTCGACTACCAGTTTGATATAGATCTAGCTAATTTGTTGTTATTTTAGACGAGGAAGACAGTAATGTGCCAAATTTGCCTCGAATGCACTGAAAGTGTTACAAAATTTGGTGCTTCGCGACGTGGTCTATAAGGAGCAGTAATGTGAACATTATGGCAAAAAGTACGTGGCACGATAGGCAGAAGGACCGAAGATCGACAAAATGGCCAAATTGCACACCGATTACGAATTTGTGATCATGAAATGCCCATGTTGAAGCTTGGTAAATGCATCCTCAAACGCCCGGGAAAGGCCTTTCCGGCATCCTTGGGGCTTGCAAACCAAAAATTTGTTGTATCCTTCGCGGCGAACTCATGATGGCGCTCCGCTCAGATAGGATTATGTGCCCCCTTCCCCCCCCCCCCCCCCCACCACGACGAAAAGTCTGTGGTTGACGCCACTGCCTGGTGGATCGCCTTTTCGATTGATCGGGGTGTGAAAACCCGAAATACTATTGTACTCTCCCGCCACATGAGCGCTATTGCACGGTTGCATCAGAGCCGTTATTCTAATAGAGGGCTTCTGGTTACCCAGGTTTGCATTTTTGCAGTTAGAAGAGCTGTCTTCATGATGGAAAATTCAAGTGGGTCCCATGGCCCGGAGTAGATAAGTACAGATGATGATTTGGATGTGAAATTAGCGCCATCCAAATTCACCTGATCCGGTTTGGAAGATTGCGCAAGATTCTGAGAACCATTACCTTAAAAGAAATTCTTCAATTCCTCTCTGTGTGGCCCGTATCACAAAAGAATCATAGTTCGGGGAATCAGCGTCAGATCATCGTGGTCTTGGTCATTTAAATAGGTTCGCAATTATTTTTCTGTTCAATTTTTCGCTTTACAACTGACACTAGGGGGAGGGGTCGTGACTGTGATGGGGAATAATTACCGGATACCATTGCACCGATTGCTGACTGATGCCTTAGGGCACAGTAACTGTTGTAAGCTATCTATTCCGCAGATGCTGACTAGGCTAGGCTATATAGGCTATTATAATAATTATATAGTGTGCGATAGTAGCCTGCGTATGTGCATAAAAACCAATAATAATATACAGTCCATTAGCAATACGGGGGTTATGATTGCAAGTATTCCCTCTATCTGATACGGTAAGGTTTGGACAACAGTAGTTTCGAATAATATACTACGACCCTAGCCTAGGGCCTAGGCATATCAACGGCCCCCCCTACATTTCATGGAGCCTAGTAATAGTCGATACCTGAGTGATACAAAAGGGTTTGACACTTCAGCATCGACAACTAACAAAGTTTAAGCAGCATAGTATGATCTGATTTTTTTAATTAAATTTGGGATCATCTTACCTAATCTTACCTCACCTCGCCCATCTAGCTGGTGAATCAGCTCTGCCATAATTTTTTGTCAAAAAACTTTACGTCTTGTTGGTGAGGGTGAAATTTTGTGGAACAATTCTGGATCAATAACTTGGTGCGGAGTATCTCGGCTGTGTAAAGAGGCATCTTAATTGCCCATCACGATACAGGATTGCCATGCTTGATTTCCACTGGACACCAGATATGTGAACAGTTGTGAACCTAAATCATTGTCATATGGACAACATTGATGGGCATTTTAGATAATAAATCAACGCGTGGCTACGTATAGGACGTGATGAAGGGCTAGTCATCGGAAGTTGTAAACACGTAAGCCTTTGCAAAAACACTCAAGGAGGCCGCCAGTAAAAACCCAAGTGGTTAAACAAACTGCCCGGCGTACACTGAACCTGACGACAAAGATGGGGAGAAACAAACATCCGGCAAAAGTGACTGTGGAGTAGACTAGCAGATTAGGCAAGACAAAGTAATGAGCTATCATCTACGCTCAAAACCGGAAAACAGGCTGCCCTGAAAGTAAATGGGGCTTTGCCGATTGATCGGATGATCAGGACATCAAATAGGGTCGATATTAGCACTACGCTTAACATCGGAGCGGCAGAGCAACAGAGCAATACACTGAATTTACCGATGTTTACCTAGGATAATAAATCACCAACCAGGCCACCCATAACTGCATTGAACAGAGTGCAAGCTTGCACAGTGGCAATACAAGCCATTTAGCAAAAACCCAAAAATTAGGGTTGTTGAACCCAAAGCTGCAGTGAATCGACCCTTTTGTTAACTATTTTCGTGACAAATCACACATACAGTCCTGAAAAAAATCAGGACTTAGCAATATTGTCAAGAACTAAAACCTGCAAGTCGCAACTCTACACTGTAGTCTATGGAACGAGAAGAATATTGATAAGATGAAAGTGGTAAACAATAGGCTATATTTTTGGAGCACGCAAAATGTAATTAATCAGAGCAGCCTGACTAGGCGTATATACTGGGGAGTTGCGAGGCCATCACAATATTTTTGGATCAGCAATCCAAAAGTCATCAGTTCGTGGAGCACAGGTGACAACAAGTTGTAATATTAGTTACAAATGTTAACAGACATAAACGCTTAATTGAATACAAACTAGTATGGAATCGCTTCCATTTTTGCTCCCCTGAATGGAATCAGAAAGAGACTTAGATGGTCACCTTTAAGTGTGTGTGTGTCACACTTCTTGGTTAGCAGGATTTCTCACAAACTAATGAGGCCGATTATGACCAAATGTTGTGTGTAGCACGGAGTGGGAGTGTGTGTACACGATCTGATTAGATTTTGGACGGCAAATATTCAGTGGGTTAATTAGCCTGTTTTATTAATTTAATGTTCAGCTCGTTAGCAAGATTGATGGCAAGAACTGTATGGGCTACAGTGATGTAGTTTGGCATGTAGCGAACTGGATGGACTGGTAGATGAATGATTAGATTTTCAGGCCTAAAATATGCTAATTAAGTGATCAAATTTGCATAATTCATTCATATTTCTCAAGTTTGTCAGAAATTTAAAGTTGAAGTCGGGTCACTGGAGGTCATTTATGTTGAGAATTTGCATGCTTTATTTGCAAATTTTTGAGAGTGTGGATTCCACAGAAACTTGATCATTTCAAAGTACAGCTGGGGTCAATGGGGTACATTGTATGTGCCTAATTGGCCTAATTTTTCCAATTCCAACTTTAGTGAGAATTTTGCAAACCTCTGTAGGTATGGTCTGTAAGATTTTCTGGATCTGATGTGTTGATGTTCATGAATTTATTTGAATTCCATCATATAATTAGCTTCTGTTAGAATAAGCACGGAGGAAAGAGTAAACCATAGCTCCTGTGACAAATTTTACTGCTGTTATGCGAGTCCACAAGCAAACCTCTCTTACCCAACCATTGTGATTAGGTTGAATTAGCCCACAAAAATACTGTAACATTTTTCTTTCCTCTCTCCTTACCTTTGGATGAGGAGAAAACTTGTGGTCATTATTTAGGCATTTTGAAGAATTTTTGGTCAGATATGTGAAAATTAGTGTGATGTTCGTCTTATGCACAGGTACCACGCATGACGTGCACTGCAACTAGTGGTATGCATGTGTTGTGACGATGACCATTTCAGTGCATAGTCGACCCACCATGTGCAACCAGGTGAGACACTTTTTGGCGATCGCCTTGTTTAGCTCTGAACTTGTCCTCCGGCAAACTCTTGTTGTCCCAGCTCTTCCCACGGACACCTGATCAGCTTATACACAATTCGTTTCCCCCTTCCCCCCTTAGAGACCGCTACAACTAATTTGTTCAGAATGGCCTTTTACAATTAAAAAGCGCGCTGTGGGTGTGTGAACACTTCCTTAGTAAGAAGATCTCATAGAATATAAGCATACATGTAGAAACTGAATACACTTACCCACATGGAAACAAAACCAAACTGGTCATCTGTGTACGTATAGTTTGCCGTCCAATGATGGATCAGACGGTGAAACATCGGCCAATGTTGGAAAGGAAACATTCGGGACCAGTCAGATCGGCATGAAAAAGTATTTCGGTAGAGCCCTAAAACGGTATTCACTAATCCATGATACTTGCAAAACGACTAACCTAGCCTAATCACGAGAGCAAGCATCACCACT
>JAODTK010000673.1:0-13584 GCA_026419785.1 Sclerodactyla briareus | reverse complement strand
ACCCACAATGTCAAGTGGAGGTGAGGTAGGCCGTAGGAAAGGGTAGAACTAGTTGTGCCAATTGCATTGTTAAAAAACGAAGCATTTTTTCAAAATTTCGAGGCTTCCTGCGAATGTTACAGTTAGGGTCGCCGAAGTCGAGAACTACCTATCAATTCCCAATAGCGCCTTTTTGTTTGATATTTGCTGATACTTGCAGAGCTAGCAGAGAATCAGAGAATCGAACCTATTCAAGGCCCAGCAAGGTGCAGACCGGATACTGCAAGGTTATCAGTGTTCAGCAGGTACGGCGTAAGGCAATGCCCAGTCGGTGGTACTTTGTGGTGCGGTGGAGTAATCACATGCAGACGGAATTGCAAATGTTAACCATTGTCTGTCCCCAACCAACCGCCCCCCCTCCCATCCCCCAGCCCCCCTCCCTTCCCCCACCCACCCCCCCCACCCCCCCACCCACCCCTCCACCCCCCACCCGCCAGCCCCCCCCCACACCATGCGCCAAATCACGTGAGGAAACTACCAGCTCTGATTGCGCCAACACTCGGTAAATATTTGGCTGGACGGTGCCAGGCAGCCAAAATCTTTTAATAATATTTTTCTCTGCCAATTATTAATCTTCGGGGCGTTCGTGGCAATGATGTCTGGGGGCAGGGGGGGGGAGGGTGAAAGTGTCAATCTAAGGGACATTTTGAAATATGCAAATGGCGTTAAGATGGATGCCGTTAACAATGTTCTATGAAAAAATATAGCAGACATCCCAGTTGACAATTCCCGGGAGGTGTGAATATTTCGAGGATTCTATTGTATTTGTGGTTTGAGAATCCCTTGTTTGCACTTTTCGAGATGGTAGCTAGATTTGACATAAGACACGAACTTTCAAGAATGCCCGAATATAATTCGATAGCCTATGAATCGATTCCTCGACCCCTGCTTGTTGTACGAGGGACAAAGAAATAACTTTACGCCCCATATATCACCCAAAGTATGGAGGCTCAAACACTCATGGAAGAAATGAACCTTTTACAGTTCTAGCAACTACACTGCAAATACACGACAATTTTATTGATTCCTTGACGAAGTCAGAGGAATCTATCAGCCATGGACACTGTGTGTGGTGTGTGTGCCTGTGGTGTGTGTGGTGTGTGCGTGCGTGCGTGTGCGTGTGTGTGTGTGTGTGTCTGCGTGCGTGTGCGTGTGTAAGTGTGTTCTGTGTGTGTGGTTGACGCCTAGCCTTGTTTACACATAACTCAACCCTCAACCCCGCTTGGATGAATCAAATCAATTTCATACTTTGTATATAGGAACCCTAACGTTTTTTGTGTGAATCGGGGGTCAGATTTGGTGGGAAATGGGAACTTGTGAAAAACTGTATTTGGCAAATTTTAGCTCGTTACACACGACGGTAACTCGACCCCACTTGAAGGATCTGTTCCTTCATTTGGCAATTCCCCATAGATGAGTAACATAATCCCTGTTGTTTTGGGGTCAGGTCAAAGGTCATCTGAGGTCAAGAGAGGTCAAGTCTGAAATCTTATTAATACGTAGTCCAAAATGCCTAGTTCGATCAAGTTGAAATTCGGTATGCAGCTTTCTTAGAGGAGTACAGGACCCTATTGTTTTTTTGTATAATTGGGGTCAGGATTTTTGGGGTAAAATTGGTTGAATAATTAATTTTGGCACATTTTAGCTCTTTAAGACAGTAACTCGACCCCACTTGGATGGATCGAGTTCATACTAGGTAATATATGGGTTCCCCCTATGAGTACAATGATCCCTATTGTATTGGGATCCGGGTCACGGCATCGGGTGTGGTCAAGAAGGTCAAAGTCTGAGAAATCTTGTTAACAGCAATAAGTCCAGAATGCCTGTCCGATCAGGGTGAAATTAGGTATGCAGCTCTCTTATAGTACAGGAACCCTAATGAATTTGGTGTAATCGGGAGTCCTATATTGTGGGAAATTGGGAATTGTGAAAATAACCTGATAAGTGGGCAAATTTTAGCTCGTTAACCACTGGTAACTCGACCGCACACTTGAACGGATCGAGTTCATGCTGCAATTCCCACATAATGAGTACATACTCCCGTTGTTTGGGGGTCAGGTCAAAAAGTCCATCTGCTTTCAAGAGAGGTCAAAGTCGGAAGACTTGTTAATCACAAGATAAGTTTAAAATGCCTAGTCCGATCAGGTTGAATTCTGTATGCAGCTTTCTTATGAGGAAGTACAGGAACCCCTGGTTGTTTTTGGTGTGAATCGGGGGTCCGATTTGGAGGGGAATTGTGAAAACGGATAATTTTGGCAATTTTAGCTCGTTACCACGGTACCTCCGACCCACTTGAATGGATCTGTTCATGCTTGGCAATTCCCCATAATGAGTACATAATCCTGTTGTTTTGTTTTTTTTTTTTTTTTTTTCTGGGGTCAGGTCAAAGGTCATCTGAGTCAAGAGAGGTCAAAGTCTGAAAAGCATTATTAATACAGAAGTCCAAAATGCTAGTGCGATCAGTTGAAATTGGGTGTAATGCTTTCTTATGAGGAGTCAGGAACCCTATGGTGTGGTTGGTAAATAGGGGTCAGATGTGGGGAAAAAAATGTGAAAATGCTATTTGGCAAATTGAGCTCTTTAAGAAAGTAACTCGACCCCACTTGGCTGGATCGAGTTCCTACAGGATATGGGTTCCACAAATGCGATCAATGATCCTATGTATTGGAATCAGGTCAACGGTCATCTGGGGTGGTCAAGAAAGGTCAAAGTCTGAGAAAAAAAAAAAAAAAAACTCCTTGTTAACACAATAGCCCAGAAGCCTGTCCGATCAGGTTGAAAAGTGGGATGCCGCTTCTTATGAGGAGTACAGAAACCTATTGTATTTGGTGTCAAGTCAAGGTGAATCGAGGTCACTGAAAGGTAATTTTTATATATTTTAAAAAAAATGATAATTTGGCAAATTTTAGCTCGTTAACCACGGTAACTCGACCCCCACTGAATGAGATCGATTCATGCTTGGCACTTCCCATAAGAGTACCTAATCCCGTTGTTTGGGGGTCAGGTCAAAGTCATCTGAGGTCAAGAGAGGTCAAAGTCTGAAAGATTGTTTAAACAATAAGTTTAAACATGCCTAGTCCG
This sequence comes from Sclerodactyla briareus, assembly GCA_026419785.1. Taxonomy (NCBI): domain Eukaryota; kingdom Metazoa; phylum Echinodermata; class Holothuroidea; order Dendrochirotida; family Sclerodactylidae; genus Sclerodactyla; species Sclerodactyla briareus. The sequence continues at coordinate 10,464 of JAODTK010000673.1, read as the reverse complement.
ATAGGTTGAAATTGGTATGAGCTTTTTATGCGGAGTACAGGAAACATGTTGTTTTTGGTGTGAAGCGGGGTCCGATTTGGAGGGGAACTTGTGAAAAACTGATAATTTGCAAATGTAGCTCGTTAACACGGTAACTCGACCCCACTGAATGGTCGAGTTCATGCTTGGCAATTCCCCATAAGAGTACATAAATCCATGTTGTTTTGAGGGTCAGGTCAAAGGTCATCTGAGGTCAAGAGAGGTGAAAGTTGAAAAATCTTGTCAATACAATAAGTCCAAGATGCCTAGTCCGTCAGGTTTAAAATTTCGTATCAAGCTTTTCTCAGGAGGAGTCCTGAACCCTATTGTTTTTTTGGACATGATCGTGGGTCTGATTTTGGGGGATAATGGTGATGATTGATGATTTTGGCAAATTTTTTTGCTCTTTAAGACAGTAACTCGACCCCACTTGGATGGATCGAGTTCCATACTGTATATGGGTTCCCCTATGCAGTACATGATCCCTATTGTTTGGGGGCAGGTCAAAGTCATCGGGGTGGTCAAGAAAGGTCCTAATTCTGAGAAACGGTTAGCACAATAACCCAAGAAAAACAATGCCTAGTCCGATCAGGTTGAATTCGTTATTGCAGCTTCTATGAGATACAGGAACTCCTTTTGTTTTGGTTTGAATCGGGGCAGATTTTTTTTTAAATCAGAACTTGTGAAAATTGATAATTTGGAAAATTTTAGCTCGTTACATGATAACTTTGACCCCACTTGGATGGATCAAGTCATACTTGGCATAGGTGTGTTCCCCATGATGAGTCCAATCACCCTATTGTTTTTTGTCAGGTCAAGGTCGTCTTGAGGTCGCCCAAAGGTCAAAGTGTGAAAACCTGAACTTCACCGTGTGTAGCTTCTTCTCAAGAGTAGAGGAACCCTATATGTTTTGTGGGATAAATGGAATTGTCAGATGTTATGTTGCCCATTATGAGCTGATGCAAATCTCCCATCTTTCCTTGTGTCCAACTGTAGGTTTTCAGGAAGAGTCAAGAAATCACTAAGCCTTTTTGGCTCTCTGTTAAGGTTCCCCCCTTAAAAAATGCGTTACTTAAATGATAGTGAACAATTCAGATGGTTCTGCTAAAACAACAAAAAACATGCCTAAGTTACCCAAAAATTTCAGCACTCGCGTAGCACATGAAGTTATTTGATGTGTTTCCTCCCCAAAATTTGTTCCCCTCGTAACAGGGTTGTTGATTTAAATCAACTGATTTAATCACTGAATGAATCGAATGATTTTTTTTAAATCACTGTTTTAATCACTTCTTCAGATTTTCACTCTTTGTCGGAAAGTTGAGTTAAGGTGAAATTAATTATTGGACTGAACTATAAATACCCAAAATATACCCTGCAGAATGATTCATTACACAAATCTGTTACACCTCCCAAATCACATGTTTTTAATCAGATTTTTTTGGCTGGAATTCATCAATGCCTCTGATGAAGGGAATTCTACGCTCTCTCTCTTTTAATGCTTGTCCTTCCATAAGTATAGGTTTATTTATGAAAACAGGGAAAGTATAGCCATACTGTACTAAAATGCCTAATATAAAAAAATTGATAACAGTATTCTTTTCATTCAAATGTTTGCATATTATCCACCACAGTAATATTTCGAAATATATGAGCTTACTGATATCTTGATCCACCAACAATGAGTCACAACTATTCGTGGGCCACTGTTGCCGTTACCTACATTATATTCACTTTCTGATTTCAACAACATTAGGTTGTGACTATCCATTTAATGTATTTTGTGTTTATTGTGCACTATCCCATTCGGGCCATGAAGCAATTCACCAATCCCTGATAAACTTTCAAGAACTATTCAGAAATGAAAGAATTACCAGTACAGCAATCAAACCTCTGTGAATTAATGTGTGGTGGCATTGGTTGCAATTCCCGCTCCCATAATTTCATCTATTTGATGAATATCTTTTTTCAAATTTCAAATATTCAAATTAGGACCAATGGGGTCCATCCAGAAGAATACCAAACCAAGACCACCAATTGTACATGTAGGCCTGCATTTATGGTTTTACATCGGACATGCATGTCCTAATGTTTGGCATTGTATGTGTGTATGCAATGTTGTATGTTCTGAATATTCAAAGAAGTTCACGCCTCAGAGCCTTAACGAGACCAGATTAGAATGCAGTGTATACTGGGGTAAATGTCGTGTGTTGGGTGTTTTCACAAACGTTAGGCAACATTTAAGACCAAGGGGAAATTGTGGATTTTGAAACAAAAAATCAAATAAATCGATTTAATCAAATAATCTGAATTTAATCAAATAAATACGATTTTTTTTTCGATTACACAAAACAACCAACAAAAAACACAAACCTTCTCGATAATAGGAACGAATATAGAAACCAATGCCAACGAATCGGCCAGTCAAGCCAGAAATAATGCCGTCACTCGTGTGCCCTAACCTACTGGAATCTTTGACATAGACAGTGACGATTATAACTTCGCAATGATCATTACTATTCAAATATAGAGAACTTACCAGTAGGCCTACAGATAAGACCCCAAACACTATGCCAATGGTGTAGAGACAAGGTGTTTGTGGATAGGAGGGGGAGGGACTATGCTTTATATGTAGGTCTGTGAGGAGAAAAAAATAAGTCGATGGCCATGCTTTGTTACGGGTGGACATAATGAGACACACGACACCCTGAGGTCGTGAGCCAACTGTCAGTAAACTGGTATATCAATTACCCGCGCTACAGATACAGACAGTGAGTCCCATTGCAGTATGTAGATCATGACCCGCGCTAACAATTTACACAAGTGATCCCCTGGCAGTAGCTATATCATGCCCGCGCTACATGAACAGAAACAAGTGAGTCCCCCTGGCAGTAGCTAGTCTCAAGTACCTTTGCGCTACATGACCCAGAGTGAGTCCCCTGGCCGTAGCTGGTTCCATGACCCGCAATCTCGCATGACACCAGTGAGTCCCCTGGGAGTTAGCTGCGCTTCAATGACCCTCTCTACCTGACACAAGTGAGTCCCACTGGCAGTAGCTAGTATCAAATGAAACCCCACTACATGACACAATTGAGTCCCCCTGGCAGTAGCCAGTATCATACCCCCGCGGTCTACTGACACATGTGAGTCGCCTGGCAGTAGCTGGTATCAATGACCCGCCCTACATGACACAAGTGAGTCCCTGGCAGTAGCTAGTATCAATGACCCACCGCGCTACATGACCAAGTGAGTCCCCTGGCAGTAGCTCGTATCAATGATCCGCGCTACATGACACAAGTGAGTTCCCTGGCAGAGCTGGTATCAATGACCCCCGCGCTACATGACACAAGCCTGCCAGTAGCTGGTATCAATGACCCGCGCTACATGACACAAGTGAGTTCCCTGGCAGTAGTTATATCAATGACCCGCGCTACATTACACAATGAGTCCCATGACAGTAGGTATATCAATGCCCACCGGCGCTACCTGACACAATGAGTCCCACTGGCAGTAGCTAGTATCAATGATCCGCGCTACATGACACAAGTGAGTTCCCTGCAGGGCATAGCTAGGACAGCTTGCCGCATTCAGAGAGTGCCGTAAAGATCCAGACCCAAGTATCAGAATTGGCTACAGGTCATGCCTTCAGACATTATTTGCAGCAGTCTTGACAGTGTAAAACACACGCCCCTGAAAGCGTATAGTTATGGTTTACTAGCAATAACATTACGTCGAGGTCAACAAACACAAGCCTGGCAGAGCTTGATCATGACCGTCCCGCTAACATGACACAAGTGAGTCCCTTACGTAGGTATATCAATGAACCCCCGATACATGCTCCAATTGGTCTCGCCTGGCAGTAGCTGGTATCAATGACCCGCGCTAAATGACACAAGTGAGGTCCCCTGGCATAGCGAGTAACCTCAATGACCCGCGCTCATGCAACAAGTGAGTCCTGGCAGTTAGCTGGTATCAATGAACCCTGCGCTACATGACACAAGCCTGCATTAGCTGTTATCAATGACCGCGCTACATGCACAGTTAGTCCCATACAGTAGGTATACAATGACCCGCGCTACAATGACACAAGTGATCCCCTGCCAGTAGCTAGTATCAATGACCCGCGCTACATGACACAAGTGAGTTCCCTTCCAGTAGCTGTATCAATGACCTTCGCTACATGACACAGTGAGTCCCCTGGCAGTAGCTGGTATAAATGACCCGCGCTACATGGCACAAGTGGGTCCCCTGGCAGTAGCTTGTCTCATTGACCCGCGCTGCATGACACAAGTGAGTCCCTGGCTAGCTGGTATCATGATGACCGCGCTACACATGACACAAGCCTGGCAGTAGCTGGTATCAATGACCCGCCCTACATGACACAAGTGAGACCCATTTAACAGTAGGTCAATCAAGTACCCGCGCTAACATGACACAAGTGAGTCTCCTGGCAGTAGCTAGTATCAATTACCGCGCGCTAAATGACCAAGTGAGTCCCCTGCATTAGCTATAGCAATGCCCGCGCTACCATGGTCACAAGTGAAGTCCCCTGGCATTAGCTGGTATCAAAATGACCCGGCACAGACACAACCCTGGCAGTAGCTGGTATCAATGACCCGCCCTACATGACACAAGTGAGTTCCCTGGCAGTAGCGGTATCCATTGACCCGCGCTGCATGACACAGTGAGTCCCCTGGCAGTCGCTGTTATCAATGAATGACCCGCGCTACACACATGACACAAGCAGCCTGGCATAGCTGGATCATGCCCGCGCTACATGCCACAAGTGAGTCCCATTACAGTAGGTATATCAAGGACCCGCGCTACATGACCCAAGTAGTCTCCTGCATTTACCTAGTATCAATGACCCCACCGCCGCGCTAAATGACACAAGTGAGTCCCCTTGCGTCGCCTAGTATCAGATGACCCGCGCTCTGGCACAAGTGATCCCCTGGCAGTAGCTGGTGCAATGACCCCGCTACTGGACACGCCTGGCAGTAGCTGTACCAGGACCCGCGCTACATGACCAAGTGAGGTCCCATGGCAGTAGGTCTATCAATTTACCCGCTCTACATGGCACATGTGAGTCCCCTGGCAGTAGCTGTTACAATGACCCTCGCTACATGACACAACCCTGGCAGTAGCTGGTATCAATGACCCGCGCTCCATGACACAAGTGTCCCCATGGCAGTAGGTATATCAATGACCCGCGCTACATGACACAATAGTCCCATGACAGTAGGTATATCAAGACCCCCGCTACAGACACAAGTGAGAGTCCCATGACAGTAGGTATATCAATGACCCGCGCTACATGACACAAGTGAGTTCCCTGCATTAGCTAGTATCAATGATCCGCGCTACATGACACAAGTGAGTTCCCTTGCATGGCAGTAGCTAGTAACAGCTTGCAGCATTCAGAGAGTTCCGTACAGAATCCAGACAAAATACCAGAAATTGGCTCACAGGTCATGCTCAGACATTAATTTTGCAGCATTCTGACAGTGTAACACCAAGCCACTTGAAAGCGTATAGTTACTAGCAATAACACTACGTCGAGGGCAACACTGTAATCACACCTCTGCTTTTGTCATGATTGAGGAAGCCGTCCAGCTCAATGAATCATATTAATTCCGTCTTCATACTAAGTATTGGGTTTCCTGTCTACTGCTAAAAGCCATTGCCAGATGGTATCTCAGCAATATGTCCTGGACATGTGTTCAGCTACACGGCTCCGCTCAAACAACTATCTATCAAAATCAATCCAGTGGAAATCAGTTGCTTGATTAAAATACGGCATCAGTAACCCCAACCCAGCAAAAACCCAAACAAGATCCTGCGAATTACAAGCCGTTACGTCTACCCTCCCTCATGTTAATCATGTGAACACATTATGTACCACGGCCTATGAACTTTTGGACCGTCATTTGAATTCTTTGGGGAATGTTTCACATGGGGTTCAGCCTAGAACCCCCCCCGGAGTTGCAGGATCTCATCAGCAATGTGTACTATTCAGTTGTTTCTATTCTACTGCTGCATTTTCGCGAAGTTACACAATAGAAAAAAATTATCAAAATCAGTCCGGAAACGCTGTTTCCCCCTTCCCCCAAACTATTTCATATTCATAGAAATTTCAGTATATTTACAGCCTAATGCTGGGAAACCCTTTGTTTGGATACCTGTACCTTGTTCTAAAATTTGGAATCATCATCATCCCAATCTCTGAATATACTGAAGACAGAACAGATTTTCAGAACATTTCCCAATTTGGACCACAATCAATTTTCCCCTCTCTAACCTCCCCATTTTTTTATTTTCGTCGGCTGATTGCAATGGGTAAGTTGTAATTTTGTGCCTTTTTTACATTCCTACAAGACGTTTGGAATCATTCACCCCTCGAAATCAGCGAATTTCTTTAAACATAGTGAAAAATCGTAAACTCGAAAAATTGCCCCCAAAATTAAGTTTTCTCGCCCTCCAAATTCCAATTTTGATGAGTTTTCACTTATCTGAGAACAGAGATGTGTTTTGTGACTTTCAAGTGTGCGCAAATTTGACTTTGTTTTTAGTCATTCCAAATTGGGAGATTGTGTCCGAAAACCATCAAAAATCTGGACGGACACGCACACACACCCCACAACACACGCACACACACAACGGAACACTTTTGCAAGCGCACCTCATTGCTGGTCACACTGCACCCACGTACCGGGCACCAATGGTACCCCTCAGTGATAGTACCTAACCACACTATGGTTACCCAAAGCAAACACCGTTTGCTAGGCAACGAGCAACAGTAAATATAGGTGAAATGTCAAAGTGACTACAATATCTCATCTGGCCTTCGGGACCGATGAGATAAAAAACCCCCTTGAAACACGATAACTTTAAACTTCGACGATCTGGTTGAAAGGTGACTGTCGGCTTGAACTATGTCGTGACACGCAATTCAGCCGTCCCTATCGACAAGGTAACATGTAATTGTCTAATTTACAAGATATTACGGAATATCTGACAATATCTACATATGGATAGAGGCTTTCTTAATCATCGGCCCAGGATGTTGTTATGACCAGTTCGTGGTGGTAAGTGCGCATGCCTCACGCACTGAACAGTTCGAGGAAATACGAGAATCCCCATAGCAATTCATTAAGGCTTTATTTTTAAAGCTCGTGTTCCCCGACTGATTGGGAAACGCAATCAATCATCCCATGTTTCCGGATGTATATTGTTGATAATTATGGGTGAAATCTGTAGAGTTCGTGTTGGCAGGATTCGTAATTTACGGTAGGTGTCTTTTTTTTTTTTTCAAAAGATCGTTCTGCAAACTGTACGTTTTTCAACGTCCGAATGACTTGCCTTTTTATTACGAAAATATTTTTGTTATTAATACAGTCATACGCTCCACAAAAACCTGACTGAGTTCTTGTCCCCGGGAAAGGCCCCCGCAGAATTTTATAAAAAAGGTCCGGTGTCCCTGCATGCAATAGCATGGTTGTCCATGAATGAATAAAGTTTCACAATCCCTGTCATTAGTGATACAAACACAACACAACACCGGCTCGCATTGTTACAGTTGTTAAGCAACTCTCCGACAATTTTGGGGTTTATCCGTAAACATTGTAAACACCCTCTATGACTGAGATATGAAGAATGAAGTTACCGTGTTCGTCCCCGTTTGTAATCTGCCCTCCTATTGGAGATTCCTACGAAGCTCTGACAAAACAACAACAAACAAACGTGGTAACTCTTCAACAGCTTGGCCTTGCCTAATCATCTGCAAAACTACGTCTTAACACGTGTATTCTCTCTCCCTGTACCGGACATTTTTTAGCTCCATTCGTCACTCAAGATTCTCAGCATAACTGTCCTAGACCAGGTTATGTTCACGCAGATGCATTCAGATGGTCCATTTGACTAAACAATTTCAATCTTAACTGGTATTCTTTCAATCCATCCAATTCACATTCCCCATGTTGGTTCACCTTAAACCCTTAAGCTTGGGCATATTGCGTGCTGCCCCTATACAATGATAGCCCTATTGTTGGGTGTTTGTTTCAGTAGGCTAACAAGACGAAGGCCACTAATTATCAATATGATACAATCCTACCCATTATACAGACAGTATGTTAATGAATATGATGCGAGTCGCCGAAAGTTTGCAAGCTTGTATGTCTTTATATTCAGTTCGGAGACCCCCGTTCACCTTCTGCAAGCAGTTGTAATGAAGTGTCAATCGCTGGATGAATAGAGGCAACGGCATTCACAGCAAGTGAAAAACCGGTAGGGGCATTCCAAAAGCAATGAAATAACTCGGTAAAGGGCATTTCCACAGCAGTGAAATACCGTATAGTGCATTCAAACATCAGTGAAATACCGGTATAAGGGCATTCCCACAGGCAGTGAAATAACCGTATAGGCATTAAAACACAGTGAAATACCGGTTAGGGCAGTCACATTGTTAACTAGTCTGCCTAGTGGAGGAACCGAAAGAGAGGCATGCTTGTAGAAATATGACATTTGTTGACCATGATCGGGGGGCTCGAATGAAGAGGTTTTGGAATATGCAAATATCGTTTTTCACAAGACCTCTCTCTCCTGACATTAGGAATGAACGTTGACCTTGCACAAGACATCACGGTGTTTTTCTTCTCATTCTGACACCTACCCGGAATATTTAATGCTTTCGGAACTCCGACCTAAGACGACAAACAAAAGGGCCCTCCTCTTCATATTTGCGACCCCGCGTACTAATACAAGTTTATTGATGCCACAATGCTCACTCGTAGACGTTTACCTCTTTCTGATACCCTGCGCAATAGAACGAAAGCGACCCCACCACGCCCACGCCCAATGCACACACATACGCCACCACCACCCACCCACACACACACACACCACCCACACACACAACAACAACATACATACACTAGACAGACACCCACCACACACGGCACACACCCACGCACACCACACCTACGTCAAGGGAATGACCATAATTCATAAGCGTTTCTGACATACACTGGTTATCGACCGATAACCTAGTTTATCGCTCATCACCCGAGTTTATCGTTCGATAACCGGGACATCGACCAATAAACCGCGTTTATCGTTCGATACCCTGTTTTTCGAATTATCTGTTCATTCGCGCGTCGTATCACACAGCGCGGGCCCCACGCACATACCAGGCGCGTATCCAGGTGGGCTTTGGTGGCCCGCGCCCCCGTGTAGGAAGGAGGAAAAAAGGAAAGGGGAAAGAGAAAAGGAGGAGGAAAAAAAAAGAAAAAAAAAGCGGGGGAGAGAGAAAACAGGATATGAAAGAGGGAGAAGGAACGGATCAGCTGAAATGTACACGGTACACACCCCGTTTAACCCAACTCGAAACCCTATTTCAGGCGCGGTTTTACCATAATCCCTGCCCCTAATAGTATAACTCACGACGATGGTGCCGACGATGGTGCCGACGATGGTGCTCCGCTTAGAGGCCACGTCGTGAATAACCCCCCCCCCCCCCTCGCCCATTGTAAAACAGTGAACAGTCTGGTGGCCTTAAAACCAAGTTTAGGGCAACACCATTATCACGGCAATCCGAGGCATGCATAATGAAGTTGAGATCGAGAACTCGCGTAGCGCACTCGGGCGGAGAATGGGAAAGTAAGAGCAGGTGAAGCCAGGGAGAAATGTTTACCCAAAATATTAACTGAGTGCCCACAAAATGGTGGTTCCTTCGTAAACTGCGATGGCATTTAGGCATTTATTACATTGGCGTAATTCTTTCGGATATATGACAATCTCCCCATTTCAATGTCTAACGCATCTACAAACTAAGGCTGTGAAAAGTCAGGGCAGATTGGGAAGTGCCTTTCCTTAACTCTATGAGGTCCTCATATCTCAATAGTTCCGTTTACACTACTCGCCAACCAATCTGTCCTCTCCCGCCAGATAGTACTGAACAACCATATGAAATACCCTAGCCCTGGCGGTCGCCACGGTCGAAAACCATAGGCATGGTCCGAAAACCATTGGCCTCTCCCCCCGTGTGCCCCCCCCCCGCCAAAAAAATTGCTATTTAGCCCCTAGCTCCATCATATCTGTGAGGTTAAAATATCCAACACATCTCATTGACTGAAAACTTACAATCAACCTCTTTCGGATTATAATAACCCTCACCTCTTGTCCGTTTCTTCCTCTCTTCACCACGCGCACTTGTTGAACTGCAGTATCCTAGGCTATCAGACTGCTTGGATTTCAACGACGTGTTTTCTCTCCAGGAAACTTCTACTCGGAAGTTTCCTGCCTCTATGGCATAACGTTTATATCATGATCGGGACGTAGAGGCTACAGCTAGCTAATGTCCTAATTTCTGCTGGGATTCTGATTTTTCTAAGATATGCTCTCTTGAAATCTTGAGAAAAATTGTTGGATCCTAGTATGGCACAGCAAATTGTT
>JAODTK010000672.1:0-13049 GCA_026419785.1 Sclerodactyla briareus | reverse complement strand
TGAATGTGATATATAATTAAATAGTAAAGGAAAAGAAAATGAACTACAACATATTCTTTTTTATCTATTTATTTTGAATAATATTCTAACTAGTTAATGTATGCTTCCCATAAGTATATACCATAATAACAGAAAATTTTAGGAGTATTGCCCTATCAACATAACATCCATTTACCCCCATATACTCCCTACAGTCCAATACCACACTTCAACGACATAGTTTCCCCAAGTTCCTACAAACATGTTTCCAACGGTTAAATTGCCATAGATTAACAGGAGTGGCAATACACCATCATTTATTACGAAATAGATAGTCTTGCGCTTATTTCATACATGACATGAGTACTGATTAATTGCCAATTCATACTTTATAGTCCAATTTAGTGATGTAAACCGTAATTATCCAGTTGCTTAACCGCCATTCATTATTAAACTGGTAATTAAGAACACTGGTCCTACAGTCACATACCAAACAGTATGTACATCTTACTTGTCCCAAGGCAACATCCACACAATAATAACTTCTCCTAATACTATTCATCAGGTTGTGATCTCCCATCGGCTAGTGACTACACAAAGTAGGACCGACAGGCGACAACCTGTCTAACCATCCCCAATTGACACCTGACCCTGTTGCTATAAATCTTATGACACAAGATGAATTACATAACTTAATATTGTAGAAGGTGTATCAAGTATATAATATATATAATAAAGAAAGAAAAATTTCACAAAAGGCTACAGAATATTATGTATACAGGCAATGTTTTTGGCACATATCTCACAGTCCATGCTTAAGTACTAATATGTATGACTGTAATCATGATATTACCTCGTTATGACCATCAATCACTGTTCCGGATGAGCTCACTGCATACAAAAAAGTGAGAACATAACAATATTAATATTATTCCAATATATACAGTATCAGTAGGCATATGCTATGTGAAGTTGATCATATAAAGGAACAAGAGTTTGTTAGTCAAGTTGCAAGCATACAATGACCCACTGATGTTTAAGTGATCATTACAGAGCTCACTCGCCCCTTGAACCGAGTGACATAGCTAATGACCCTTCTTAACGACAGGTGTGCCACAGTCTTGTGGTTTCTAACTGCGGACTGGGAGTTTATTTTATCAAAATGAAATGATTTAATTATTCGCGTTCTTTCATTTGTCATTGTCGAATTCGGATCGCTGGCAAATTATAGACTGAAATAAACGTTTCATGATCAAATCTGTTCAAAGTTTGAAAAGTGAATCGTTGAAATATTTCGTTGTCGCGATGCCTCCGTATTTCCGTCTGAGAAAATATTATGTTCCCCTACAATTCTCCAGACCTTTCCCATTTTTGTCAAGTAGTAGCCTCTCCACCGTCCGCTGTTTCTCGTTTCACATTCAAAATCCGTTTCCCAGTACAATTGAAACCACTTCAAGGTCAAATACCAAATGGTCCAAGGAATGCTCCTTGGGGGAAAGCGGCTTTATTTTTATGTCCGTGAACCGGCCGAAATCGGCCAGTTCACTTGTTCCACCGTTCAAGAGGCTGGACATTCTAATGTTTGGTCCTAATGAACTGTCCTGTAAAAATAGTGACTGAATAGGCCCTACTATATAACTTACAATTGTGGGTATCGTACATTTTGAACTGTTATTAAATTCAATATTATGAAATAAACACTTAGGCACCCAAAGATGAATTAAAATTTAAAACAGATCAATTCTGATTCCATTTTGAAGCTGCCTCACATTTTTCCTTCAACATCTTAATATATAGCAATTACTGGATGGGAAATTTGAAATCACTCAACTTGGTTGTCACAATAGCGTTGGGCAGACAGTGACTATTTTTCAAGTCAACCAGTCTAGATACTGGTCTCAGTGTAATCATGAGTCAACCGGTGCTTAGATATGAAACCTCAAAAATGTATTAAAAAATACGCGAAGTGAAGAGCGAGCACTCGTACTCGGACCCCTGACCTATATATAATATAGACGTCAATGACTCGGACACCTGCGTTTGGTATTGCAAAGTGATGTTGCAATATTCTTCAAATACGGCGAAGCTGTCGTAGTAAATCAACACGGGTTGTGTATATTGTAATAAGCACGAGATGATTTTGCGTTAGCCACGATGCTGTCCAGTGATCCCAACCATTCGTCAGAATCAAATTGATAAGGTCAGTTAGATCTGGGCTGATCGACTTACGATCATTTCATTTTTTTTAATAAAACAAAAATCAATGAACATGATTCATCACTCAGGTCAGCAGTTGCCATCTTTTTTTTTCTATCAACCCCCACATCTGCATTTGGGGGGGCACACGGGGGCACAAGCTTTTTCTGGGGGGGGGGGGGCACTTTGCCCCCCAGGCCCCCCCTTGGCCGACTCCCCACGGGCGGGCGGCCTAGGTTGAGTTAAGGATAAACTGCACGGGGATACTTTTACCGGTGAATGAACAGTCGAGACCCAAATTTCAGTAATAACGGACGTGGCGCAGCCGAGTTCGTTCTTAATTCTAATTCACAGTTGAGACTGTTTAGGAACCAGTAAAAAAAGTCGACCTGCTGTAGATTATTCCAATTCTACAACCCGCAAAATTACAATTCCCAAACGATTAGGATATCCATATCTCAAGGTCCAGATCTTTAATCTCAAAACAGTAAATAGGCAGCTAGGTAATATTGCTTTAGTTCGATCGAGAGTAACTGCATTGCGTACAATACACAAAAGAGTGGCAGTGCGTGCTGTGCGTACGCCCACGAGACACAAAACAAACCACGCGTGCCGAACCGAGGGTTTCGTCCTGCGTGGTACAATCACTGACGAACGCGTCGTTTCGTTTCGCCTGTTGTATTCCGTTGAGGCCTGGCAGTACGCCCTCTGAGGCGCGCGTATACTGAAAGTCGGATCTGCTGCGCGTGTAAACATAACTCTTCCAAATGCTCACGCAACATTACATTCGCGTTCGAAAAGTATTGCGTTTACTTGAGACGCAGCAAATCGAGCAATATTCGATTGTTGGTGTTACTCTGACCAGCTGCCTGTTATTGCCAAAATAACAGTCGGCTACGTGCTTGGGATTAGCAATCAGAATCCTTTCATTCGCAATAACCGATAGCTTGGGGTTGCAGAATCTCGTTTATCCGAAATCATGCCTTCCACAGGCGCGTACCCAGATATTTGTCGGGGGGGGGGGGGGGGGTTGAAAGGCGGAAACCAAGGACATGGCCCTCATAAAACAGCATCACCCTCCCTATTGCACGGCAAATAAGTACAATGTATGGGCCCCTAGACTCATGATGCTGCAATATTTACTAAATAACGCTGCAAACAACCTCTACTGCAATCTGCACAAAAAATCTTTCCGTGTTTAAAAGATGACTGGATCACGGGTGGGGGGGGGGGGGGGTTCTCCCCCCGTGGGTACGCCAACTGCTCAGTGATCAACCTCCTCCCCCCCCACGTAGCAACGCAATTGTGCAAGGTGTAGTGCCTCCTAAAACTGTTCTTTTCTAGGGGGGGGTGAATTGGCGACGTGATTTTTTCCGAGCAAGGTAGTCCCCGTCACGGTCTCACTGGTTTAGAGCCATGGTCTCATGCTTCTCTACGCGCGATCTCGCTGGAGCTTCCTCTTGGAGTCTTGCACCGTGACCGAAAAATCTCTCATCGCCTACGTGCTTTTTGAGATGACTAAGGGAATTTGGGTGCAGTCACCATCATATAGTTCATCGTTTTATGGTATCCAATGTTTATTTGGTCCATCTGATGTTGAGAACATTGCGGAGTATTCTTCTTTGAAAAGTGTCAATTTTATGATCGAATTTCGTTGTATCCCACAGTTCATAGTTGTACAGAAAAAACCTTTTTACGAGAGCATAAAAATCTAGCAGTTGGTACTTCTTCTACTCGTCTGCTCCTGAAGATTGTGAAAGAGTGTTGGAAAGCTTAGTGGAGAGGAAAAGACGTACGTACTCAAAAAGCGCGTTGGCTTCTCACGTGTGTTACCTGCTTCCTGTCAGATGAGCCTGTTAGTGGGCCCGTTGGTGTGAAAGTGTTGGCAGTCGAATGAACGCAAGTTCACTAGTGTGAAACTCGTTATGTACCTCTATTAATTGGAGGATGAACGAGGCTGTGTCTTTGTCGTGCCCATTGGTGTGTAGAATAGCCAAGTACGAGCGGGTTCGCATTGTCTTCAACGCGCTACCGGAAAAAAGTCCCCGAAAGAGTAACACGGCCGACGTTGATCGGAACAATTGAACGCACGAAAATGGATCCGCGTGTCAGTCGTTGTCCAGGGAAAATCTACCTCAATTTGTCCCCGATTGAGTAGAGCATACCGGTAGATGGTCAAACACCCTTTAACGCACATGAAGGATCGAGGAGTGTCAGTCCGCGAGTGGGGGACATTTTCAATTGCTTCAATATTGCACAGCGTTTGCCTCTCCAGTTAATATAAGCTCCATGTACATGCACTGTTGGTTCATGGCCCCAGGGACAGTGTACAAAAACAGAAGAAGCCACTGGAACATCTTCACTGACCTCACGCGCAAAACAATTTCGAGCGCGCCATCTGCGTCTGTGTGTTGCGCTGACCTGCATATCATTGCCATATACCACGCGCTGCTTAGTAGGAAACGAATGCGTAGAGGCATACTGTGACGTCTGCCTGGGGGCCATGAAACACAGTGTTATGGTACGTGCGTCGTGCAAGGGCATACCCGTACCAATGGAACTATAGATTAACCACCTCCAACTGGGCACACAAGACGCCGCCAGGCACCCATGTCCTCCTTCCGGTCCATATTGCTGTGTTCTTTGATCTCGTTTAACCGTACACACCATGGACTTTTATTTGACATCCGTTCCCAACTGTTGAAATGCGTTCTTTCGACGCCAACACTTTTCCAACCACGGGCTCCCGTCGGCGGCAGTATTGAAACTCCCCGGTATCATTGCAATGCATCGAGTTAGGGTTACGCGAAAAGCCCTCTCTCTCTCCGACGTTCGATTTTCAAGAGATCGAAAGAACTCACCAATAGCTTCATGCACTATCGATTTAGGGCGGGGCAACAGGGGCAGTGCCCCGGGGCCCCCACATTTGGGGCCCCCATATTGGACCCCCCACATTTGAGACGAAATTTTTATAAATCGTGAGCCACCCAAAAACAACACCACAAATGTTTCGAATTTATATTACTAGCATTGGCGCGCTCTAGAAATCGCTCTCAACAGTCGTCTTGGGTTGCGAGTCGCTTCGAGGATTTTTGTTACGAAGGACAAAGCGAATCTATCTGGCAGTAAGAAATCTCAAGGGGCACACGCCGCGGATAACGGCGATGTTCGCTTTAGAAACAAATGGGGGATCCCCACTCAGACGAGGCTCCATTGAGTCCAAAGGTGAATGCCGCGTTGCTATATCGTTGCAAGTACTGGGTGTGCTTCAAACTACTTGACAACGCTCGGATGCGTATGCGAATGTGAACTGTTGAAAGCCTTTGAATTCGAGAAATACCGGTATGAACGATAACTAATTAGATCGTCAGCTTCCAATTTGATAAGTAGTATCCGGCCTCCGATCTCGGGATGGCTAGTTACGAATTGACTTCAGTTGTGTTTGATTTTAAGTTCCAGCCGCAGCGGGAACTTACTGAAGCCGACATGTATGACAAGAAGGCGATCATCGAAATGGTTGAGGATACGAATTGCAATTTGAACCTTTCAGTTGATAGTATCAATTTGTAGCGGTGAACAGTCATTTTCAAAATTCAAGTTGATATTCGGAATCACCCGAGAAGCGCACGATGCGCTAACAGAGGTTAGTAAACCTCATTATTCTCGCTATTGAGAGTGACATTAAATCGCTGAATTACGATAAATCCTCTCTGAATTTGCGAGCGTGAAATGCGGAAAATACAGGCATTTCAAACAGTGGTGATTAGCTAACTAGGCTGCCGATTGTCAACTTACGTAATCTGTAGATTTGTCTATGATCACGGTGGGTCAACCTGTGGAACTTATTTAATCCACGTATATGGGCAGTATGCACAGAATTTCCTTGTCAACTTGGCTAGAAAGAGTGCTAGATCGATGTACCGCCCAGACTGATAATCACACTGATATCCTTTGTCTCCATTGCGCGATTTTGCTTCTTAGAGGCGGAGGGCAATGCGCATCATGGACGTAGGGGAAGAGGACTAGGCTACAGCGGCGGCCCCAATCCCCCAATGATTGAAACAAAATTCCGGGGCAGCGAATTGAGACAAAATTGGGCTGAGGTTTTTTTTCTACATTATGGCCCGAATCTGTTTAACTTTGCCCGAATTACACCAAAATTGTGCGAATTTCGCGCGCGTTGATCTTTTTCTGCGTTATGTCGTTTTTCGTATTGCGCTGAATTCGGGAAGATCCGACATATAACGCCCCCAACCCCCCAAAACCATAAGGTCGCAATACGCCTTGGATTCGCAACTCTGAAGTGAATTAGGTTCGGGTTCCTGGCACGGCATTGCATGGTGGCAATGCATCCGACGAGATTATGGCATGTTGCCGTCGCATGCATTGTCCCCCACTCCTTTTCCCTCAGGCTGCGTTGGTGTTTGTGTTTGTGTTTGTGTTTGTGGTGGTCATTGATTTTATCTCATTTAATTATTAACTCGCTCTACTGGCTATAGAATTAACTAGACTCCCCAGATGGAGCACATACTTTGTATGTGGGTTCCCCGTAAATAATACATGATCCCTACTTTGTTTAGGTCAGGTTCAAAGGCCCTTTACAACCATACACAATACTATATATTTAGCTGGCTCGGCGGCCGCGGATCTCAGGCTCAAAGCAGTTTGAGCGGTTACAAAATTCAGCCATATTCCTGACAAAGTTTCATGGGCAGAATCTTATAGATTCATGATGTGATTAATCGGCATCCAAGGTTCGCTCGTCAAAATTGGATCAAAGAATTCATGACTCTCATGTATTTTCTCTGTCCGATTCTTACAATTAAGAAGTGATTGTTTGGAAGTGTCTGTGGAATCAGTCAGCTCATCATCCTGAAAAAAAAAATCAATCTTTCAATAGTCAGATCGTTTTTCCCCGCCGAGTCAATTAGCGCATAAAGCTTTCGTGAAATAGTTAAAATGAAATAGCGATCTTTTCAATTCATTGCGATAACTCCCTACCATTTGTGGCTGGGCTGTTGTCATCACGACAGCGAACTAGACTAGTAATCGATTGGACAGGGCATGCAATAATTACAATAGGCATTGACTCTGTGAAATGCTTTGTTCTGATTTCACCCCGCCTAAGATTAGAAGTATTGAGTTGCTGATTTGCTTCTGTGCAGTTTAGCTCATCAGTAAACCAATTTTCAGATTAAATGAAGAAATTAAACGCGGCTTTCATAATGCAGCACTACAGTGGCAATTTTTTTTCGATAAGGAAAAAGCTCTTGATAGAGTTTGG
The DNA here is from genome assembly GCA_026419785.1 of Sclerodactyla briareus. Taxonomy (NCBI): domain Eukaryota; kingdom Metazoa; phylum Echinodermata; class Holothuroidea; order Dendrochirotida; family Sclerodactylidae; genus Sclerodactyla; species Sclerodactyla briareus. Next base: position 5,590 of record JAODTK010000672.1, on the reverse strand, counting down.
CACAACGGCCTTCGCTTTAAATTACCAAGATTCAAACTTCCAATAAATATAACTCGTCTTCATTCCTCTTACCGTCATGGACATACATATTTAACATCTTCTTTACCATCTTTCCTCCAGAAATTTCCTCCTCCCGGTCGGTACACCCCCCCCCCCCCCTCAGGGCAGTCTTTGCACCCTCTATGTAAATGACTTTCCCCGTTGGTTTTGGTCTCAGTCATTTGCTGATGACACTGCCTTATGATTTTCTGGCTCAAATTCTAACCGGTCGTTAAATTCCTTCAAAAAAGTTATACTGTTCATTGAGACCTGGCGTGCCAAATGGAGAAATAAGATGAACACTGCAAAAACCCAACCTACCTGTTTCAATCTCAAAGCACTAAACTAGAAAAAATAAAATCTATACTCAATAAATATTTTTGGTAGTGAAATTATTTCATGTGATAATACTTTTACCCTTTTCTATTACGGTAGTATTCTCCCCATCCAAATTCCCGCCAGTAATAAGTACCCAAAAAACTGTGGTAACTTCGACACCCAGGGTAACTTTGACAGGTTTGACAGGTTGATTTTATAGAAATTGGTCGACTACTGCCCTCTAATTCTCCGGAACGGTTTTAAAAAGCGATTTTTCCACATAAGATTATTATGATAGATGCTATCTGAAAGCGTAATTGAAAACATTGAAATGCATAATGATTATCTTATTTGCATACTTATCTTGCAAGTTACCATTGATCCTGTAAGTAATATTTTTGTTTTTCAAAGTTATTTTTCAAGTCCTTGCGTCCTCAATGTCTAAAAAATCGAACTTTGCATGAAATAAATTGAATAATTAATTTTATCATTTTTATACTATACTGTGTTTGTAATTTGACTGTCGAAGTTACCAACCCCAAATTGAAATCGATACTACGGTCTCCAGGATTGCTCTTAAAATCCCCTCCTATATCTCAACAGACATAGTTTTAAATTCGGCAAATGCCAACTCCGTCTTTGACGACATAAGAGATTAACTCTAAACTACTCCGTGACACACTCCTCTGTGATCCTTTGATTCAAAATCTCAAGCTCAAAAATGACCGTTCATCTCCAAATCGCTTTACCCCACTTCCCAACCGTTTCCTGCAAATTTTGTTACCCCTAGAGCTCATTAGTCCGAGCCATGGTCGTTTTCTGATCCCCTTTATACTTATATCTGTACTTCCTTCTCTGTTCCACTGTTCTTCTTTCATTCTCCTGCTCAAGTGACGAGAACGGGGGGAGAATTGACAACACGGAATTTGAGTAGCGCCCCCACCGGTTAGTTAGTACTATAGCTAGCTCCCTACCCCTGTACACAGCCACTTTATATGTGCTTTCTTCGTTCTCACCCTATGAATGAAGGACCCCAGTAGGCAGCCCCTCCCTTTACCCCTTGAAAGATAATACCAGATTACAAAACATTTGAACCTACCCCCCCCCCCCCCTTCACGCCCATCATCGTCCTCGGTCACTTCTGTTCTCCAGGTCTCAATTAACTCAACAGATGGCCAAAATCCTGGGCTCATCACTTATCCGAAAAAAAAAAGAAGAAGAAGAAAAAGGGTGGTTCTCTTTGAAATCGGCCACCCTGCCCAGATGACTAAAGCAAACAGGTTGAAATACTCTTAATAACTCCACAAATAGAACAAAATGGGTCACCCACTCAGAAGGTGATGAACAGGGTAAAAAAAAAAAATGGTAACATATCCATGAAGCAATTGTCAGGCTGTGACACAGCTCGCAGGGCCCTCGCGGGCTCGATCGGGCATCTTACCTATTCAACATATAGATGCTGTTATAGGGTGACCGGTCCAGTGTGCTCACCATGTGTCCGTTGACATCATCGGACAGTCCCAATACCCAATCCCCTCCTCGAACATTGATAGGGGGGGGAGACTGGGCGCATTGGGACCCACTTTCCGTTGGGGACAGTGCGAATATCCCAGGGCTGCGACCCTAGTAGTTGGGATTACCGTTTTCATACAGTTGCTGCAGATAAAGCCAGTGAGCACATTGGAACGTGGTTGTATCAACCTTCAGTGGGTTAGCTGTCAAAATGTGATGTGATTTTTTCTTTCTACATTTTGAGAACTATTGACATATATGTTCTCCGGTCCACTTAAAAACAAATGTTACTTGTGCGACTTGATGCTCCATTATTCAGTGCAATAGGGTGCCAGCTTGCATTTCCGGAGCGAACTATTTAGCCCAAAATGTAAAAATGTCCCAGTGTGCCCAAGTCTCCCCTAGCGTGTTTTGAACAAGCCTTAGTTGAACCCTCCAGATTATTTTGTAGGCACGCGCGGACTGTATTTTTTACCCGTAGAGAAAGTCGAGCAGTCCAATACGAAAAGGCGGGTGTGCCCCAATATCAGCGGCACTGTTAGGGCCGTTAGTTAACAGTTCAGGTAACCTGTTCATATAGGTTCATATGATTTTTCTCATTGTCGCCCCAGGTATACTTTTTTTTGAGCAGTTCACGGCGGGTAATACGAAGTAATAAATAGCTGCAGAACACATATGACTTGTTCACTCTTATTATGTGGAATCAATTGGGATGCATCAGTTGGAACGTTTTCTTCTACGATAAGATTTTTGTCTCAATGGAATATATTTTGACTCGCCCAGCGTGGATTGCGCAGTTGGCGATTTGATGTAATGGTCAAGCACCTGAAGGACATCTGCAGAATGTTGGGAGATGGTTCCTGCGTAGCAAGGTTGTCTCTCTTCTTTCGGGATAATTTCCTCACTTGCGCGTGGTTACTGCGCCACGTTTTTCAATGAGCGAGGCTGTAAGCTGTAAAGACTTGTTTTGTGACTCCCTCGGGTGTCAACAAAGAATTCTTAAATTTAGCTTCACATGGCGGAGAACATGTTGTATATTAGGATTTTCCTGTGATTATTATGTGCCGATATAGTCGAAATTTCAATGCTTTTTCACTCGCAGTGCACGCGCGGTATGTCCTGACTTTCTGGCTTCCCGCAGTTTACCCCGCCAGTATAATGGAATATTCTCTTAATGCATATGCATAGGAGTTACTACTCGACGCTGATTACCAGCATGTCGGCAGTGATGGTTGGCTTTCGATCAGTCCCTTCTTTGTAGTTTTAAAAATAATTGCTGTTATTTTTACAGTCGTTTTCCAAAACCAGTTTTAGATGAAGTCATTGCACAAACTTTTAATGCTTATTTCAACGAGATAGGGTACCACAGTAAAGCCTTTTTGGCGGGAAGTCATCGGTTGACGAAGTTTCCCGGAGGGATAAATTACATAATGCCATGGTTCTATCTCTGAACTAGCTTATTATGGGGAGCCTAATATATTTGCTCCGAATGCGTCAGCCCCAAACCCGGAAGTTGGTACGGACTTTCCCTTACGGAGCTACAGTCCTTGAAAGTTTGTGTGTGTATTGTGCAAGAAAAAAAAATCATGCCCAATATGCAATAATAAATGCTGCATACCTTGCCACAACATGCCAACATTCTTGCTTTTATATCGAAATTCACCGCATTAATTTTCACTTCGAGAAGCATTTAGTCTATGGGAGAGGGTTTTTTTTTGCTTTTGTAGTGGGGTTGGTTAGGTGTTGATGGTCATTTGGTTAAGAGGAAGACAACAGGACGGATGTTGACTTATTCAAACAAAATGAAAAAAAAAAAATGAAATACATGACGAACTTCCAGGAGTTGTCCAAGTTTGTTACGGCAATTGGCTTATTGGCGCATTGGGATTCTCCTCAATTTACTTCGCAAAGGACCAAACTTGAAGCATATAACTCCACATAGGAAAATCGCATTGAAATGGGGGTTTGGAACCTATGGATAGTTTTCCATCACCACGATATTATAACCTCTGTTCTATCGAAGCCTTCAGTTGTCCTTCAAGGCCAATTCAGACTTCTACGCGGTCACTATAAATGTACGCCGGCCAGAGGTCACCGAAAAGTAGGCCACGCGAGTCTCACCGGCGGACTCTTTAGGTCTTGTCTTGCTGGACGCGCGTCCAAAACGGGGCGTTCCGTATGATAGAAGGACATATGCGGCATTCCAGGCTAACATCACATGGATGCTGCGACTACGGTTTGTCCTATTATGGAATCGCATGTGCGCCCGTTATGGCAAAAGGATCAACCACGGGTGCATGTGAGCCGTGTCGTACAACACTCCCAACCGTAAGAAACACGGAGCTATATAGTTAGTGTACAGTAACCTTGACGAGAGACAGTGGAAAATCTATGAGAGAATGAGTTGGACTGGAATATTGCTTCCCATATTCAGCATAAGCACGAGTGATGCTGCATGCTATTGTAGAGAGATTTACTACATGCTAATGAAGACAAAGTTCGTGAGTTCATTTCAATATTTATCGTTGTTGTCTCCAATCGGAATTTTACAGGGAAATCCTGCTAATTAAAAATGTATTTTTTTAATCCGGATGTTCTGTCGAAAGCTGATACTTACTGGCGTTGAAATATTATAGTTTTTGTCAGAGTGATGACCAAATTCTGGGCCCAAGAGCCGAGCGTCATTCATGTTCATTTCTATTTTAAACAGTGGCGTGGGGACAATTAGTCACTAATTGCTCATTCAAGTCACATTGACTTAAAATTGGGGCGAGTCCATTATCTCGTGCAGTCCGTACAAACTCCATATGCATGGAAGCAAGTCACTCAGTCATGGGCACGTCTCCAGCATTTCTCGCCTGAAGTCACACAGTGTGAACAATATAATGGACCCCATTTCTGGTTTCCAGGTATAGCTGCACTGCCAGTATAGGTAAGCAGACTTTCTTCTATTCTGGGGAGGGGGATGTTCGAGTGTCGGGTGATATCAGCTGATATTACATAGGAAAATGCTTCTGCACCGTTTCCTCACTCGTGTAGGTTTAGACGGAATTGAGAGGGGGGAGGTCAAAGGGGTCACCAGCGGATAAAGAGGGGACAAACAGGGGGACGTGCCTCGGGCTCCTCCTCACATTTGGGGCCCCCACATTTGGGACTCCCACATGTGAAACCCAAAATTTAGAGTAAAAGACAGGTTTCCTATACGAAATTGTTTTTGGGAATTGACATGTCATGATGGTTATCAACCCCCCAAGGATTTTAACAACAAAAATTCGGGCAGCGAATCGTGACAAAATTGGGCTTAGTTACCCGACTCTTTTTTCACTAAGCATGCCCAACTTACAGCATACAGGCATAGCAATCGACGAGATCACGGCATGTTGCTGTCGAAATGTCCCTCACGCGTCCTCGGGTGGATGTAGGTTTTAAGTAGTCCATTGATTTCATATCGGTCAATTATTAACGGCAAAAGTTAACTCATTTAAAATTTTCCCGTTGTTTGTGTTGTTGTGTAACGCATAGGCTATAGTCGTCGTCTATGAGTCGATTCCATATGAATGTGTGCGATGTGTCGATGCATGAGTGTAAATTGTACCTTAGATAACGTTTCATTAACTTCCTGCTTTTATTGTTTTTCAATCTCTCCTCGGTCGATTGGCACTGAGAGGTGAACTAAATTTATTGTTACTTAGGGGGCGGTTTAATCATTAATTAACGCCTG
>JAODTK010000671.1:0-12876 GCA_026419785.1 Sclerodactyla briareus | reverse complement strand
GATTGGGAAAGGAAATCCTTCCAGTCTCCTACGTCAAACTCAAGAAGATCTACAGATGTATTCTGTTATTGTAGTTTAGACTATGGCGATTATCTGCAAGGTTACAGAGGCGGTCTCTAATACTGTTGGTTTTCCTGTACTTCCGAGAAAAGATATAAACACCAGATCTGAAAGTTTAAGACCGTCAGTAGTAATAGTTTCACTACCTCGTTCACACTCATTCCATCATAATGTACTTAATAATACGTCCGCTGGTATGGAAACGTCTATCTTTCCAATAAACTGACACATTGCTGCACACCATAGGAGTAACAACTAAAGACAATGGATTGATACTCCGGAAAATAAAACCATTGGTACACAACATAAAAACTTGTTTAGAAGCAAGAACGGGAAAATGACCCGACTATCGCGAATAAGGCACAAAACACAATGTTCTACTGATAAAATAGTCGGATACGAGCTCACGAGGCTGATGCCTTGCCCCATGTACTGTGTATGAACTCCAAACATGCTGATGGGACTGGCTCTAACAGTAAATATTTGAAGCAAAGCTAATGCCGCAGTTTGGAAAAAATAAAACCATCGACGCAAACTATCGCTGGCTGCCAGAGTTCGTATACATTTGGTCAGTTATGTTTACAAGTATCGTCACAAGCGCTCTAAACTATGCGGACCTATCGATATGAACGCAGGTGTAGCGTCAATCGTCAGCTGCGTTAGAGCAAGCCCATCATGCTCTTTTCTTATTACGCAAGTTTCTACGATTGACGCAGTTGACGTCACTTTATTCGGATCGGTAATGTAGATGCAGTGCAAAACTAGTATTTGGCAGTTTTTGTCCAATTAAGTGTCCTTCATTGAATGACCTTTAATGGACATACCATTTTTTTGTATGAGAAATGTTTGCCCTCGATAGAATGCCCCACCAAGTCATAAAGTATTATACAATAAAATACACACACCCAATGATATTGCCAAAAGGTAGGCAAAAACAACCTTGACCTTGTAACTGAAGACCAGGTGTCAGATTGAAGGGAGTTGGTTTGTGTGTAGCACAACAGAGCTAACATATAAAAAAAAAATGGACAGTTCCAATTTCTTTGGCCTGTATCTACTAAAATAAGCACATGTTTTAGACTTACTCTTTAAGTAAATGACCTCTGTTGACTCCCGACTGCACTTTTAATTTTCGCAGAACTAAAAGTAGAACATGTTACAAGTTTCGTGTAAATCTGACATGTACTTTTTAAAATATGCGTACTTTCGTTTTGTTTCTAATGGAGCTTGATAATTAGCCTACTTATGACACAGCATGTATGGCCAGTTACCTCGTTATACTCCTCGCAGTCTTGTCGAATAGATATGGACTAGTTTTCGCGTTGCCTGTCATTCGGGAGGGAAGACCCGTTTTCCAAGCACCCGTCAGATCACGCAAAGTCGAACAGGAATCTCGAATCCAGTAGGCCAGGGTTTCAGAGCAATTTTCGACCCTGTGGTGTAAAACGTAAATTTATCGCAAACCATTAATTTATGCAATAATCCCTAAATTAACTGTACTGACTATTGTACACCATAGACTTTCATTATTTGAATAACACGGGTACAATTTGGAGTGCGCAAGTAGTGCACCTGTAATTCGCAGCAGGTATGATATGCACGCATGCAGAGTACCACGTGTATATTCTATATTGAGCGGGTGACAAGCTTAATCCAGCGAGAGTGGTAGGACAGTTTGATTCAGGGAACTGATTACCCCAGTTAAGTGATTCGCTACATCATTACTGAACCAATAGTCTAGCCAGACATACTGAAGTTAAAGTCCCGATATTTGCCACAAACCATACTTAGTGAAGCCAGCCAAGGAGTGATGAGCTGGCATGCAAACACAACTCAACTGTCATTGTAGGAGATACATTTTGCCAATTTTCACAGGATGGCCAACAGTACTGTTCCCCTTGACCTTCACAGCAAGTGAAGCCGGTTGAATGAAACATTATGCCAAGTACTGTATGGTAACATCCATTAATAGAATGCAATGAGCTAGTGGGGCCTTGATAGTAATTTCTTTTTGCCCTTTACTGTTCATCTGAATGGCATATATGGACAGTAGCTTAAAGAATCGTCAAGTGGTAAGGGACAGACAGACAGGCAGACCTACAGACAACACCAGATTAAAATGACATGCAGGTTTACAATAGATCAACCGCAATCATAGTTGGTTTGAGGTTTTTAAAATGCAAAATTTTGCATGGCCCTCAGCCAGCCACACCAACTGCCAAGATTAACCTATAGCATGTAAAGTAGGATATAAAGTAATAATTATGAAGGTGATGAAAGGACAAACAAATATCAAAACTAAACAGACTGACATGGGATGCTGGAGCTACTAACAGGTGACAATAAATAATAATGCAAAAAACCTTTTCTGGCGCAACCACGATGGTGCTGCAACGTCCTGAGGTAGGTCGTTTCAGATTGTTGGGCCATTTTCCAGGGACTTTGACGACACCAAGGAGGCGGTGGAAGTCGGAAGCGTATCCAGACGTATCACTTTCTTCACTAGGCAATCTGCAATTCTTTCATCTGAGAACACAAGAAAATAGGAGGCTAATGAGCAAAGGCTAACGAAGTGAGTCTCATAGCCAGTACCATGACACAAACTTCTCAGTGTTAACTTATTAAAGCTATTAACTGGTCACAGACTCACTCTAAAAAAGTGGCTGAACTTCGTCACAATACATTTTGATAGCATACTTGCTTACTTTCAGAAATCGATGCCACAAGACATCAACAGGTGGATGAAAGTCATATCCATCAAAGTGCTGTGACTGTCTGTATAGGCACCGTAAAGATGTGACGATGGGAGTGTAAAATATGCCAAGTTTTGTGTTTATCGTTTTCATTGCAATTGTTTGGTGAAGTAACTGTGTTTCGCTTCAAATCGCATCATGAGGTATGCTAGTCATTGGCCACAGTTTGGAAAGTTTGTGCATTGTGTGTAAGATAAGCATTTGGGGAGGATTCCTGAGATAAACAGATCCAAAAGTACTCCAGAAATCTTGGACATTCAAATTAAGACACGGACCTGTTCATAGGAGCTGGAGCAAAGGACAAGGTTCACAACGATCTAAAGAAACAAAGAGCTGCCAATGTCTATCTCCTTCTGATAATATCTCCCAAAAGAAACATTGCCAACACGCTGAAGCATGACATCTGTGATGCAGGATGACTGATGATTACCTGCCCAGCATTGACAGACAGAGCCGCAGGGTTCAGATAAGCGGCGGGCACAGGGGAATATTAGCCCCCTTATAAATACATCAAGAACCCCAGGTTCTAATGAAATTGTATAACACCAGGGGTTATTCGTGGGCAAATATAGCCCCTCCGGTGTCTTCACTGTGGTCACATTTAGGTAGGGCCTAAATAATAATGCAGAAGAAAAAAAGTTATCAGAGTCCCTGGTCCCTACAAAATAACCCCTGGTCCAATGACCAGATTCTACGAACCAGGGGATCTTCCTTGAAAGTGACCCGGACTCTGATCCCTCATTTCGATCCCTGCAGAGCCGTAGAGCTTTAGACGATCACTGCCCTCGCTAATCAAATGATGCAAGCGGCCGGTGAGATCTTAAGGCAATAGCTTTTGACTGTACATAGTGACTGATAACTTGACTCCAGACGAGGGGACATACACCTTCAAGCAGGTCATGCATGAACCTAGAAGCAGACATGAGTGACATGAAAGGGGGACAACTTATTGAATGAGCATTCCTGGTTTAGTTCCATATACAGGACCCAAACTTTTGTCCTCATAACCAAACGCCATATGTCTATAATACAAGTCGGACAGTTATTCTGTAGGAAATCGTTTTTGAGGGGTGGGGACTATTTCACTCAAAACATCTCATTCGATGTTGGCCCCCTCCCCCATTATCCACCTTGAATGTGAAATTTGGCCAACATAACATAGGACATGATTATAAAGTTCTCAGCAATTCAATTCAAAGGTTTATTATGAACTCAATGTTACTTAGAAGTTGGAGGATATCTGGAGAGTCCGTATTGGAAGTTTTGTTTCATGGACGGCACAAAATATAAACCCGTTGCGAACCTCCCATAGGTCTCTGCTTCGTTATGTTTCAATCCCAGTCATGATCAGTCTCTATCTCTAATTCTTCTTTCAGAGTCCGCCCATGTCCCATTCGACCAGCCTTCTACTAATTAGAGAGATAAAAAAAAGCAAGTTAATTTTGTAATTGAGCAACATAGGTGCCTATTTTACTAATGCTACTTAGTAAACATGCAGGGTTTTGAGAGAGTAGATCCTACTGTATTACTTGCAAAGATGTAGTCAATGTTAGTCAATTGTTACTTAAATGTCACTGTAATTTCGAACACAAGTAAGGCAAATAATCTCAACATGAATGGGCATGCCGCAGTCCCGCCGCATTTGATGGTCTTTCAGTTTTCTGATAGTAGGTCGGTGCTCTTCGTGTAAGTACTTGTGAATTTGCGGAGACTAGCAAGTATTTATTGGTGATGTGAAATATCCCCCCAAATTTCGATGGGAATATCCAAAGTTGGCATTTTAATTCAAATTGCAGTTATTTGACAGTAATCATACAATCTTGCTTCGTTTCACAAATGCTAATGGTATAAATCAAATTTGTCAATTTTATGGCGCAGTTGAACTAATATTGAAATACAGTGATGGAATGAAAAATGGGAGTTTTAGAACCTGGTTTGCTATTGCAATGTTCCAAATGGGACGGATCGCAATTTTTCGCAGTGTGCAACGATGTTCTGCTAGCTTTCAGCCACAGAGGCAGTGGATACTAGAGGCTAATGTCCATGGAGCATGTGGGCATGGGACAGTGCAACTGCAAAATCTCTACTTTCCCTCTCCATCTTTACTTCTCAGGAATAGAGGAAAGCATCATGATGTACATGTAACATTGCCTACTGTCAGCTGTTCATAAATCATATATCCTATTGAGTATTAAACTACATCATGGCAATTTCCCCTGTACAAACATGTCAGTTGTCAGTGTTCCCCTACATCATGTGATTTCGGGGGAGCGGGAAAAATCATGCCGTTAGCAGATTGAACAGAGGCCCAAAACTAGGAAAAGACAGCGGGAGCTTGGGCTTTTTTTTTTAAGCTGCAACTAAATACATGGATGTGCCTACACTCAGAAGCAGTGAGTGCAGCACCCGACAATTGGGCATTCACAGGCACTCAAGACAAAATAGCCACTTTATACGCGCACTGTTAGTGTTCGCAATGCGACAGTAGTAAATGTGCAGCGGTGACATCACTGCTCCCCACCTCATGGTTTTACAAATCTCCACAGGCCTCAATTTTCTGGGCCACATCTATGGTACACTGTTGATCTTTGTAAAGAATTTTATGTGGGTATTCGATGGTCACCTCTTCTCTAACTTCCACTGGGTAATTAGACCTGCCCAAACCGCTCTCTTGTAAGGCTAGTACTTAACGAATAGCCGATCGATAGTTTAAGTAAAACGTCTACCACACAATCTTCTGGAACTTGCCCTCCTTTAGTTGTGTTCCATCTCCTGGAGCGATTCAAGTGTATTTAACGTCTGGCAAGAGCTCATCAATGGTCAGGTGGGACTCTTGACTTGACCTCAGGAGGGAATGATAACAGTCAACCATTTCTCCACTGTGTTACAAGAAAGTAAACATAACATGCGTCAATAGGGACAGATACAAAGGAACTTGCTGAAATTCAAACCAATTTGTTGGATGTAATGAAAATAATTACAGTATATTGAAGAACTGTTGTGATCCAAGTCACGTGCGGTGATTACCGGAAAATATTGGAAGGTTACTGGGTGATAAATCAAAAGCCAATAGGAACTAACATATATTGTTTTAGTTGCCAAGCATGTCGCCCTCGGATTGCAGCCAGTTGCTTGGCATGTCAGTTTTTAAATATAAAACTTTGAGCAGTGCCTTGGACGAACTGATCATATCAAAAACAGAAACACGGATTACGCTAAGATACCGTCTTGATTCTCTGTGAATTCAGTTGCGTGGTGCAAGTCATTCAGATGGGAAAGGAAATAGTATTCCGATATTAAGACATTGCCACAGTACGACTCGAGACAGTGACGTTTATGTACAATTGTGGCCCCAACCTGTCTGTACTCTCATTCTTTCAGTGCCCAAAGTAGACTGTATTACATAGCTAACCCTTATAATAGCCACTGCGCCTCTTTTCGTCGCTATTCCACTTACCAAATGCCCTATCTGTGGGAACATTGGTGAAGTTGGGGGCCTCTAGGCAATGAGAGTTTGGAGGGTTACTGTCTCGGTTGTTAACCTGTTCCTATGGCTTAATCGTGAGATTTTGAATACGAAATCCTCTATCGCAAGCTGCAGAGGGAATCGGAAGATTAAGTACAAATCTTGACCAGCAAACCATGTTAGGGAATTCCTAGCAGGTATTGAATGAGCTTTCAGCCATTTATCCAGAGTGCGCCTGAGATAATTAGTACTACAAGTGCTCAAAGAGAGGCAAACTCTATCGTTTATGAGAGAAGATTCCGATCCAGCAAATGCAGGATAGATTGCAGCACTTGATTTCTGCCTGACCATACCCATCCAATTCCAGGAGTCAAGCTGCAGGAAGTTTGCCCATGTTCCTGGGTCACGGTGCTAGCTCTCGCCCCATACGCCGGAGGAACTTATCATGGACTCGGCGTGACTTGTTACCAAGGCAAGAGAGATGTGCACGCATGGATCTGATACGATCAGGATTTTCCTTCACTTACTTAGCCACTACCCTCCCATCATTCCCATCATAACAGTTGCCCCATCGAACCCAAACCCATTATTTTGTCAATTCCGCTCCATATCCCGGCAAATTCTTTCAGTTTTGTATGTGATGACAACTGCCCTCCCACACCCAGAAGAAATCAGTCCTCGAGCGCCGAATTTAGAAGAGGAAATTCTATAATCATATGTACAGTACTGCCACTAGCACAAGGGTCTAAACTCATATCTTCGTATCAGATTGCTTACATTTTATGGTGAGAAGGTCGGAATGCAAAAAAATTTGCGCTGAGCGCGTGGATTCTAGCTTTTCTGTTAACATGTAGAATACAGTAGGCCCATGTATACAATAACTTGTTCAGATTCTAATTCAAAATGTTCTCTTCAGCTGTGCTGTGAGAGGACGTAGAAAGTTTTTGATTGGGAGTGCTTAATTGGTTTTTCGGCACCATTTCGATTATTATATCCTGACAATGCCACTTGCAAAATGGTTAATGTTCTGCCACAATTTGACAAAAAGTGTATTAACATGCCAGCCGAAAAAGTGTTACTACTGCTACTATATACACTCAATCTGAGTTTCAAAACTCACTCACCTGTTAAGGTTCTGTTGATCTTTTGAGGTTGGCTTGGTGCATTGTACGACTCCCTGGCGCCCCCAAAAAAGGGTGAGGGGGGGGTTACCCCAGTTCCCTGGACTTATCCGGGGTACCTCAGAAGGATCCTCGGGTTTTGCTTTCAGCCCGTGGCCTCTGTTCTGCCACAAGCCCACAGTTAAGCAACTGTTTACTGAGTTTGTTGGCATTAGAGGACGGCATTCGAGGCAGTCCGTCCTAAATCCGAGTTAATGTCCCCTGGGTTGGACCCCTTCCTGTGCAGCCAAGAACTTCATCTAAGAAGAACAAAGAATAGTAAATAACATAACAAGTTTGATATTCTGAAAATAAGTAGGAGGAGCCATTTCAACATCATCAGACTGACAACCATGAAATTTGTTTCCTGAATGAAACGTATGTCATATTGAGGATCAAGTTTCAGCTTGACCACGGACACAACGATGCGAGGAGCAATTTATCAATTGGTAATATACGTGGATAGGAATGGAAAAAAGCCTGTTGAATTGTGTGATTTGAAAAGGCACGTTCGGACCAGTAAGTTATTTCTAACTCCCAGAAACCGTAAACGCGAAGGCAAGGGTGACAAGCGGTACGTATCAGACAGGGGTGATCAATTCAAATGAGGCTGATTAGAATTATTTTTTTAAAGCAGACCTTTATGAAAAAACTTGTGACTTCAGTCAGACTTAATCGATTGCATTTGATTTAGTCGTGGTTCAAATCATATTTTTTTGAAGAATCAGAAAAATCACTTAACAAATTGGCATGGAACAGGTGGCGGGATTTGATTCCACTAGGATCCAGGTGGTTTGTAGAAGTGCTGTGGCACTGTATTTGCAGTGTGATGGATGTGTTTTTGGTCTTACTTTCCTGGTTCTGCGGGCGAGCAGTAGACTAGATAGTGAATTCCAGGAGGTGAGTCTTGTCGGCCGGCTGTTAAGCAGTTACATCGAACAAAAATTCCTTGCTCCTCCAAGTTCTGAGAAATTGGTCAGATCCTAGAGTTCAATGATCGTCAGTCCGAAGGAGACCTAGAATGAAGTGCGGAGCAGTTGGATTAGCATCAATATCATTTTGCAATTGAAAAGTGAGTCGAGTTGTTGCCCGCACTCATACACGATCGAACGGTCGGATGTTCCTGATGAGCATTAACTTGGTGTCCTGAACCTATAGCCATTATCAAATCAACCAAGGTTTGGGTCTTCAAAGTAAGAGTTGGCAACTGCACGAAAATGTTGCGATGTGCGAAGAGTTTTTTCAAGTTCATTGTATGCCACCTGGCCTATTTCTCTGCAATGTAGGCATATCTGTTTTATGAACCACTGTTGATTTTAGCACATTGTAATGTATATAGTTATGAGAATTCTAAGTTACTGATAAAGAAATAATTGTCACCTATAAACTTACCAAAGCATATCCATCTGTCGATATTTCATTCTTAGAATTCCGTTCAAATTTGAAGGCAAACAAATGAAATTAATTTGCCGTGTTGTACTATATAACAACAGTTAATATTGCTGATGGGATGCAAATGCTCCGCACAAGCTTCAAAGTCCGTTACTTGGTAACGGAGAGGTGCGAATGTGGGTAGGAATGATAAATTCAGTTATTCCGTTCGGTAATTTATTACATCATTTTTCAGTTGTCCTTAACTCAACTTACTGGATAGCGCTGGTGGCGGCTGCAGGGTACAGCCAAATGACCATACAAACAGCTTAATTAGGCTTCTAGAGCTAGAGGAGGTAGGGCCAGCCATCAGAATCAGACCACAAAGGACATTATCTCTATTCGGATGGGGGTCAGAGTGACACATGTTTGTTCAGCAGACATAAAAAAAAACGTCTTTTGCTTTATGTTGTGAGCAACCTCCAAATCATAGAGAGAATACCAATGCCACTTGCAGGACGAGTACTAAACATTCTTGTTACCATTGTCTGTAAATTTTCTATGCAAACTGATCCTCGACAGTGCTCATATTCCTCCAATGTTTGTAATGGTGAGGGGCAGATTTCTTCCTCAACAGTAGTATGACTCGCGCATTTCGCGTAAGTATGGTGTGAATATTTTGGTATAGCCCTTTCCAGTTCGTCGAGAGTTGACCAATACCTTTTTCTTGAACCTACAAGAATACAATAAAAACAATTGCACCTAACAAAGCAAGTGAATGGTACACAACTTCTGCTCTCAAAAACAGTGCGCAAGTTTAGTGAGAGTAAGAAAGTGAAGTGAAACATTCCACCTCAAAAAATGACAGTCACCGTGTAAAACTGCCGACGTTTATATCCCCTGCATATACTATGCTTGTGGCCTCTTAGGAACCTTCATTTTGCTGGTTAAGAAACGTTACCTTCATAGGTTTTTTAATATGCATAATGTATGCAAAATTTAACCTCAGGTGACCTTGAAATTACCGTTATGTTTTTCGGGACTGGATTGTGTCCACATCAACCAAGTTTCATTCAAATGACAACAAGTTCTGAAAAAAGCATAAATTATGCAAATAGACCTCCGGTCTCGCCTTGAAATTACGCCATGTTTTTTCGGGGGACTAAGGTTATCCCCACCACCAAAGTTTGTGTGAATCCACTCACCTCATTCAGGACCCAGTATCACTTGCAGTCTGGCGGGGAGAGTCAACGGGACTTAACCCTTCCGTCCATTGGTATTAACTGTAGAGTAATTGAATGATCAGATATATGGATGATGGAGAGTTCATCTTCGGACAAACTTGAGTTCTCATCATTCATTATACTGATCACAGAAAAAATTCCACAACTCATACGTGTGCTTATTCAAAACGGCTTAACAATCTAATATTCTGAAGTAGCTCACATTTGTCCAGGGATGCGATTGTTAGGTGTGGCTCCGATACTCTGATAGTGGTAGCGTCTCCATCGTCTTTTCTTTGAGTAATAGATAATAGTGCTTTCCTGTTGGAAGAATAAACATTCGATAAATGGACTGCTGGGGACAGTTTGGGAGGACTCATTACTCCTAATCATATGAACCAGTACATGCCAAAAACTGCTACAAATAAAGTGGTAGGCCTCTGAGAGCACTGTAAGGTTGATTTGTAACCCACAATATCCCCAAAATGTAATTCTGTCCTATTTTATTGCAGCACCCCTATCAGCTGAGGAGAAGAATATGCTACGTGCTCCCAGCCATTGTAGAAGAGGCGGCTAAAAGTGGAGTACGCATTAAAACTTACCAGTCTACTTAGAAGTTTGTATACGATGGCAGCATACAAATATGCTAACATACAATTAATATGTGGGTGTCAGGTCAGTTAAGACTTTTCCTTGATCAGAGTTCGACTATTCAATGACATGCCTTAGTTTCTAGTCATCTAGAATACTGCAATTTTACTTTTTGGTGTACCCAGCTACACTTGGAAAATTGCAGCATCTAAACAAGTGGGTCTCGAACCGCTAGTCTCGCCTTATTTCGCGATCAGGGGTTTTCTTTTGAAAAAGCGCCAGGCATTTATCAAGTTTTGACCACCTGGCTTACTTCCATCCCCCTGGCTGATCCAGCTGCAAAGAAATCAGCAAAGAAATTTTAACAAAATCAAGCAAAATTGCCGAGCTGTTGAAAAAAGGTGGAGGGCAGTTGTTGGGGCAAATAATCAACACTTCATCCGTATTAAAATTATGCACACACAAAAATGTAAAATTATTGGAAACGAAGGAGTAGTCTACATCTACAAATTCCATTGGGACTGAATGTTTATCATGTGCCACAAACCCTGTGAAACTATGACTAAATGTAATCAGCATAATTATGCAAATTAGTTAGACACTAGTATGTGATATAGGGACCCCAAATCTACCCAAATGTCTCAGAAACAATAGGTGATCACATCTCCCAGTTTCATGATACTAATGATTTCCAAAAATATGCATAAATTATATTTTGCAAATTAAACACCTTAAATGGAACTTCTGTGACCTTGACCATAACTTCCAAAATTTTGCCTGCCACCAAACTGGCAGCAATCCACAAAGTTTCATGAGAAATAGCCAATATGGGAAGAAATGCATAAATATGCGAATTGACATCAGATGGGAATTAAATGGGATACTTTTTGCACTGACAAGGCATATGAACGGGGGTGTGGACTGTTATGCTAGTTTTCCCATAGCTACAAAATAGGTCACTATGTGTTTTATCCTTCATGGTTCTCAAGGTTAATCAATGGTTGGGTTTCATTATAGGCTGGAATATCTCCAGTGTTTCACTAACAGTCTTGAATGGTATCTTACTCAAAAAGAATGGCTGACCGGACTGCAACTGCAAAATATTGGTCCTCAGAAGCAGGTTATGGGCAACCTTTTTTGATCTGGGGACAAAAATAAGCATTTCACCTCCAGCCTGCGGGCCAGAAAGCCGAATGGTAGTGATCCTTGATTGCCTCGATATACAAGCGTTTGTCCTACTGTTAATGTTACCAACTTTCCCAGACTCTGGTCACCTCAAATGACAATATAGGTACTCTGCCTCAAAGCATCATGTGTTGTTCTAATCTGGAATTCGATGGGCGTCACACACACAAACATACATACAGACGGTACAGAGTTCACATACAATGCCATCTATTCCTCCGAAATCAATGATAAGAAATCAATGTTCATGTGTCGATGATGTCAACTGTATATTACCTGTTACTGTATTGACTGATAATAAACAAAAAGAATAACATTGTGGATGCGTTGAGTGACATTATGCAACACTGGACGGTAGGTAGTTACTGTTGGTCCTATACGCTTTGTTCACTGAGAAGAATGTGACTTGCATCTTGATCGCAAGTCCAGAAATTTGGACGAGTCAATGAAACAGCGACCATCCTTGTTGTTGCAGCAGGTGTGGTCGGTCAGTGCGATCTGGGAGTGATTGGTAAACCTTCTTGGAGAAGAACTGTCACATTGTGGCTTCCAAATAAAGAAACAGAGGTCTAGTCTACCCAAGTCTCTTAGGTTTGGGTACTTCCTCATCTGTCACACTACTTTGGTAGATGCCAGCAGTCGTTCCCCGGACAACTGAATTTCGCTTGGGCATTGACATCGTTTCTGGATTTCGAATCAGCTACATTGGTAAAAGCAGGTGGCGCGATTGATATCCGCGGGTGGTGATTGGGAAGCTTGAACATGTCATCTGACTTCATGCTGCCGGAAAATCTTGAAAACGGGCATGAATTCGGCATTGGTTTTGCAACTCCTGTTTGTATACTGGTCATAGCCGTGCCAAGGTCACTCACAGGGTTATAGAGTGGGGGAAAGGTTTGTGTCCTTAGTACGAGTTGATCTGCTCTCCCATAACTCAGTTGATGCAGAAAAAAAAAGAGAAAAACTGACGATTGTATACGAAATAGCTCGTGCAGGAACTGCCCCTCTCGCGGTTAACTGACGTTCAGGTCGTTCATGTGGTTTGTTACATCTACCAGAAAAGTAAG
>JAODTK010000670.1:0-13476 GCA_026419785.1 Sclerodactyla briareus | reverse complement strand
AACTTGTCTTAACTCATCAGAAAATATAGCCTTTGCTTATGAAGCACGCCCTCAATGTGTGCGATATTGGTCCCTAGATCGGTTGTTAGTCATTGAGGGCGAATGAAAAAAGATCGAGGACAGTTTATGTTGGGAAGCAAATTGCCCCAACATGAAGTCACTGTCGGGCCTTGCAAGTCTAGGCCAAAATCGGAATAGTGAGTACTAGGATAGCCTAAGGCCATGATAAGTAAAGGTGAGCTAGCCTAAGTTAGGGATAGGGCCTAGGCACTGACTGGCTAAGCCTAGCACTAGCCTAGCGATGCCCAAAGTTAGTAGCAAGGCGCTACAAACGAGATCACCGAGTTTGAAATCTGTGTTAGTCGGGTCTTGTTTATCTTTTTGTTGGCGTTAAGTCGCATCCGTTCGTTTCGATTTCACCATTTTCTTCTGCCCCCCCCCCCCACATCGTTGGGAATTGAATCGACGCATTTATGTTCAGCCATTGCTGGAAATAAATGACGCTTGACGGACAAAAAAAGGATAGCAATATCTGCACACACAGGCTCTCAAATGGGTTGCCGAGTACGGCTCAAATCTTGATGGGACAATTATTCGTTTGAAAAGGAGCATTAAACAGCTTTGTTGATATAAAATTCACTCTTTATTTATCTCCATATAATAATTGTCAGTTAAATAAGTCTCTAGATCGAATTTCCGATAAAAAATAACAACTTTTTTATATGGCTTCGCTCATATTGGCCTGGCAACGATGCCACTAAAATAGACTGTTGAGTTTTCAAACAGCAATCCAAAAAGTCAGCGGGGGTCGAGCGCCACCACTCTTTGAACAACTGACAGTAAAACAAAAACCCTGTCAGGTGTCGACTATAGCCAGTCAGTTGGTCTCTATTTCATTTCCATCCACTCATTTGGCTTGCTGATTTTCTAAACGTTCAACGCACTCATTGAAACGAGAACCAAAGAGATAAGCAGATAGTTAGAGCAACGCAATGGATGTTTCAGGAGAAAAGCCACAGGGCGCCTCCTAGCTTTATCGCATTTATTCGAGAAAATGCTTTGGATCCCCTCAGCCATGATTTTGTATATTTTTTACACAAGGGGTAAAAGACGGCGGACCATGCTGGTTTGAGAAAATTAATGTGTCGAAAATGGATGTATGCGTGGGGGTGGTGGAGTTTGAGGTTCCATACTCTTTCCCAAGCCTCGAACTATTGTAATCGTTGACCCTTCAGGGCGACCGGCTTTCTGAGGATTCTGCAGTTGCTATATACCCCACGGTCGATCCAGTAGCCGAAACATGCGAATCAAGTTCCCCAAGAAGGAACGTTGCTCTAAAGTTATGTGGACAGGATAACACGCCAGGAACTAAACACGAGAGCGGTTCTGACCCCTTTGCTACTTACTGACATTTGTTCTTGGATGTAGCGCGACCAAGTGATGTTCACAGAACCGGCATGCCGGAGAGGGGAGGGGATACTTGGCGGTATAGTGACACCCAGTTCCATTCCAAAACCCTAGGGGAGAGGACTGAGAAAGAATGTGCTGTTGCTCTGGAATATTTGGTTTGCAAGTGCTGGAATGGGCATGTTACAACCATGTCTATATGGCAAGGGGTGAGTGGCATGGGGGGTCAGTACTTTTTGTCACGAAGGACTAAAAGCGACGGTGTGTGCGTCCAGGTGAAAATGTGGAGTATGAAAAAGAAAAAATACAAGCAGAAAGAAAGGGATATTCGTAACTTACCTATTTTACTGCCAAAGATGTCAAGTACAAACCACATGCATCTAGCTGAGACCCTAATATTAGAAGAGAAATCTTAAATGAGGTCATGGGAGAGATATGAGTGGATTCCTGGAAAGTTGGATGTTCATGAATAAACAGTGACCTGCATTCAGGATGAGTTGGATCGACTTTTTCGTGCTTGGCTATCTTCACCTGCACAGGATTCTCGTCAAGCACATGTAACTGCTCGTTAATGTGTGCTCTGAGACAAATCATATGAGGCGAAAAACCTTACATTTCACCTAGGCTAATTAAATTTCGAGCTATATTCTTCTCCTAATTCCACTATGAATACAGATGTACATACTCCCCATATTATACCAGCTTAGTGACAACGATCTGGGACGTTGTTTTCACCACTAGCTTGTGGTCCGTCAAAACAAAAACACGCAATAGTTTAGACATTAATAATGCACTGGTTACTGTGGCATTCCGCCTGTAAGTCCTCCTGAAGTGTGCCCCTGAACTTGCGCACATCCTTAGCAAGCTTTACCGCCTTCGTAATTCTAGGATACTACCCTTCTGTGTGGAGAAATGCTATGTCTCTGCCCAGTTCCCTTCCCTAAAGAAGGGTGACAAATCCAACCCCTCCAATACAGAGCGATTTGCCATCACCTCAGGTTCTCTTCTAGGTTGTTTATGGAAATTATAGTCAACAAGCATATGTTTGAATTTCTCGAGTTTCACCTCTAATCAGTGACCCCCAGTATGGTTTCCGGCAGGCAGATTACGGGGACCTACTATCTTTTGTCACCTAGTTAATGGGCCCAAGCCATTGAATTTCCGCGAAGTAGGGCTATTGCCTGATATCTCTAAGACGCTTTGACCGTGTATGGCACGCCCGGCTCCCTTGCCAAAGATTACCTTCATTGGGTCAGCCCCTTCTAACTCCGTGGGAATGCCAGCTTTCTTACCTCTCGCTCTATCTTTGTCGGGGTGTTGTTGATGGTCCTCTCTACCGAGACCTTCCCTATCAATGCTGGTTTTCCTCAAGGTTGTGTTTTTCTCCTACAGTGCTCTCATTTTATCACTATCGATTTTTAGTTCTACCTCCTATAGTATTCCTCTTTGCTGATGTTCTACATCACCACTCTCCGTGCTTTCCTCGTTCCCATATTTTTTTTTTTGTTCTATAACCGTTCCCTAGTGCCGTCAGCGGAACAATGATCTTAAATTCTATTTTGAACTGGGGCACTGCAGGCGGCTACTAATCTGGTTATACCTCAACCAATATGAAAACTCAGAACTTGCTGATTCTGGTGGCGGTGTTCTGAAGGCACCGGCTATTTTTGGCTGACAGATCCTCCCTCATGTATATTCTCTTAATATCCTGGATGGAAATCAGCACCAATCTGTCCTTAAACTCTCATATCAAGTCTGTCGCTACAAATGCTTCTAGAAACTTGGGCTTCTTATATAGTGAAAGAAAAAATACTTCACCTCACATTAGCTACTTCTGCTTTACAAAGCATAAATTCGCTCCCTAATGAATATGGTTGCCATATATGGAGTGGGGCTTCGTCATCCTCTCTAGAGTGGTCTTTGATCCTATACAGAGAAAGAGCATTCGTATCATCAACGAGATTAATTTCACTTCCTCAATTCAGCCTCTATCCCATCGTAGATCTGTTCATTCTGCTAACCTTTACTGCTACTGTTATGGTACAATGTTCTTCTGAGCTTGTGGATGCCGTCCTCCTTTACGGGGTACGCGCCCATACTCGCTCTTCTCTCCAGCCACCGTTCGGTGCATCTCCCACGTCATCGCACCGTAACCTTGCTCGCTCTTTCTACTCGACTTCGCGTGCATGAAAAGACTTCCTCGGGATTATTTCCACCTGTTTGATCTCTTTGATCAGTTAAGGTTTTCGCGCTTCCTCTTGTCACTTTGTGAAAAAAATTACATACATACTGACATAATAATACATTACATCATACAGTAAATACAGAACTACATACTACATACATACCTACATACATACATACATACACAGTGGCGTCACCAGACTTTTCGTCCTGGGGGGGGCACAGACATTTTCTAGGGGGGCACAAGAATAATCTAAGCGAGCTCCAACATGGGTTGGCGCGTTTGCGTAGAGGAAATTTTTGATTGTGCAAGCACCAGATGGCCGGGAATGGCCATTCCCGGGCGTGTTAGAATGGGTGCCAAGCTTCATCATGGGATTTGATGATCACAAATTGTTATTGGTAAAAAATTTGGACATTTTGAGCGTATCGGTCCTATCGTTGCCCCGACTTTTTTTTTAGCCTCTTAGCGGACAAGGAATTTTGGTTTGCCAAGCCCCAGATGACCGGAAATGGCATTTCCATTGCGTTTAGGCTGCATTGCACAAGCTTCAAACATGGAATTTTTATCACAAAATTTGTAATCGTTAGACAAGTTGGAAATTTGTCGGACTTCTCCTATCGTTGCCGACTTTGTATTATTGGCCAGAATGTTCAACAATTAATTGCCTCCCGGCTACTGTTCACAAGTGTGCGCGGATGGCGCGCAAATTTTTCCCCTATTTCCATGGGACATTCTGAGAAATCAGAATCCAGCAAAAATTTGGGACATTCAGTCAGCTTCAGCTTCTCTCCCAACCATGATATAACTTCATGCCAAGAGAGGCAGGGAACTTCCGAGTAGTTAGTTCCCTGGAGAGATTTAAAAAGATTTGAACCTAAGCGTCTGTCTGATAGCCTAGGCCACTGCAGTGCAAAATTGCGCGTGGTCGAGAGGGGAAACACGGACAAGAGCTCAGTAAGGTTTGGTAATCCAAAAGAGGTTGATTGTAGTTTTCGAGGTCCCCATGAGAATGTTGTTGTATATTTTCACCTCACAGATATGTATAAGCTAAGGGCCAATGAGGAGACATTCCCATAGAGCTTGCGGAGAGTAGGAGACGGTCAGAGAGCAACGCGACGAATTCCACCACCAGTACCACGTGTACACTTTTAGTGCTTCGAGCAAATTTGACACAGTACTGCCTTTCTATCCCCCTCATAAAAACCAACAAAGTGGCCAGGTCCTATAGCAACTTGGTAGTCGAATCCTGACTAGAGATTTTTTTTTCAAAAATCACAAATTTCATTTGGAGGGGCCACGGGGGGGGGCACACGGTTTCCGAGGGGGGGGGGCACGTGCCCCCCTGCCACCCCTTGGCACGCCACTTGTACATACTACATCATACATACATACATACATACATACATACATACCTACATACATACATACTTTCCATTCAACTTTTCGCTCGAAATGCAAACTTGCCTCTGGATACTTTCACCATAGTAAGACCAAAAGGCTTAACGGACAACGCAGCTTGATACAAGAGAGGTATATTGTGGAGAATGGAAAACTATCTATAGGTCCAAACCCCATTTCAATCGATGTCCATATGTGGAGTATAGTGGCGCTTCCGGGCAGAGAAACTGGGGAGACTCCCAATTGCATAATAACACATGACGCACACATGGACAACACAGGAAATATTTATGTATTGATTTGTTTCATTTTGGTTGAATAAGTCAACATTTAACAGAGTTCTGTTGTCTCTCTCACCGAAAGTAACCATCAACACCTACCACCCCCTACAGCAATCCTCTACCGTAGAATACATGTTTTTCGAAGTGAAATTAAAATGTTTGAATTTCAATAGCAAACAAGAATGTGCAGTGTTTGTGTAAGTATGACATCAATTACTATTGCATGATGGGAGCATTTCGATCTTGCGCATACCATGCTTCACAATCCAACCTTCACACTACTATAACGCCGTAACGGAAAGTCTTAGGAACTTCCGGTTTTGAACTGATGCATTCAGTTATTATCAAGCTATTACATATTCACCATGCTTAAAATATCAAACAATAGGTATCAGGATAGGATCTGATAGGGATCATAACAAAATAGCCGAAATATCTTCTTCTTCTTCTTTTTTTTACATATCCCATTTCCCCAAACTGGCCCCGCTACACAAGAACATATATAGATTTCTTAACCCTTACTGAAATGCCATAAATGGGCCTCATATATAAATCCAGATATAGCCCAAAAATGGCAAGCATATCTGGCCATATAACAGCCATATATGGGTAATGGAAATGTGGGCCGATATAACTTGATGAAGTAATCAGGCTATTCTTGCGACCTCCTTTAATCTCCCCTATAAAACTTTTATTGCCCATATCAAGTATCACATGACACAAGCAGGGGTCAAACTGATATGGTGCCAGATATGGTCCAGATATACAATCCAGATAGAGGCCGGATATGGCAAGCAAATCTGGTCATATCTGGCCCTATATACCTATATGGATCAAATTCAGATTTGGGCAGATTTAACTTAATGAAATATCAATTTATATTTGGCAACCTGGGGGAAACGCAGAATCCTCTATATACAAAGTCAATGCAATCATCATATAAAACAAACTCTAGTGTGATCATAGATTTTGTTCCGACATATATAATACACTAATAATCTCAGAAGTCAATAAAACAATCCAATCAAACATGACTTATCCCATGAAATACAGATGACCGAAAAGACAAGCGCACTGCTAACTAAATAAATATTAAGGAATGGAAATGTAGAGATATGACAGTTTTGGAGAAAAGTATACTTATAGGTACCGTCTATGGGACCATCCATTACCCTCGAACCTGGTCCTTGTGGCGTTGCCCGCATTTGTTGTGAAAATGAAGGCAACAGCGAGGCCGCAAAGCAAAGGTCGACGGTGGTCAATCCTGGTATTTGCCACAAATTCCAGTGATTCAAGTATTAAATTCCCCCTTTCAACTATTCCATTTCCCGCTCATTCTGCATATTCTGCTCAATTTTTTAGTCTCTCATCCCCCCGGAACAAATACTCTTCTTGCTTGCAAAATCTTTTGATGTCGTTATAAAAAAAAACTACATGGATGACGGTACCTAAGTCGAGAATCACTCCTCCAAACAAACCCAACGGCATAACTGCACTCTGTGGAATGCATGCTGCAAATAAGTACAACTCCTGTACAAAGTGGAATATTTGTGTCCTTGAATATGTTGATTATACTCTACATGGGTCAATTAGGCCTACAGTGTCGCTCATAGGTCTGTCTGTAACAAAATGCAGTATGCTAGCCTAAGTTATAGTACAAGTCCAATTGTTATTAGGCTGCAGGGAGCACAGATAGCCTCCTAGGTTCTGGTCAGTGGGGGTTGGAGGTCTCGAGGCCCGGGCATCGGCTCGAGGGCCGGCCTGAGGCGGTTTTTGAGGCCCTCGGACTCGGCCATAGGAGCTTACGGCCTCGGATTTTTGGTTGTCGAGGAAGGGGTCGAGGCCGAGACAATATTTTTTTGCTACTAAAATAAAAACAAACCTCTTATGTCACAAAACACGAGCTTCTGGATTTCTTTGAATTTCGCGACAACGTACTTAACGTAATTGGAGCAACTTCGGTATTTCGACACAAAGACTGCGCGATTAAAAGGTACTGGCCTGCGATCGGCTCGCCGTGCAATTCACCAATACAGTGCTACAGTGCCGGCTGCCTTTAGCGACCCGTGCCATAGACATCTTACAGTACATGAATGAACTTTGCCCTGCAACGCATGGGCGTCAAACCAGGTGGGGGACGGGGGGAACATGTCCCCCCCCCCACTATCAAAGTGGTGGGGGGGGATATCATATCGTGTGTCCCCCCACTTTTTCCGGAAAGATAATGAAAAATATTAAGCACATGCCCGGTTTTGTATCACTTCTAAACTGATTCAATAGTTGTCTAACCAAACAATAATCGCGATGGCACCAATTGTCTTAAGTCGACTAATTGCCAGGTGCGGACCCCAGGGTGAGATCTGGACTCGACTAGGGCCGAAGGCGAACGGAAGGAGTACTCATGCATACCGAGTTCTCGAATTTTAAATCGAATAGCCAAAAGTGCATTAATTTTTCAAGTGTTTCCGCGCGTAATGGGTTGTTTTCCCAGAGTTGTAGGTGGCCTAATTATGCGATGTATTATGCTTAGAATAATTGGTTCACTCGATCAATTTCAGAGAAGCCTTGGGGGTCGACTGCCCCCCCCCCAATTTTTCTATTATGAAAAATTCGGAGAAAATTCGTGAAAAAAATTGGGAAGAAAAAGAAATTTTTGCAGACTTTTTCGATAAAATGACCCGGCAAAACATGCGAATAAAAAAATGTCGCGCGCTTCGCGCGCGCCGGTCGTCCAATGACTGACAAATTCCTGCTCCCAGAGTCTATTGTCCCGTGCTCCTATGGCGTTCCTCGACCCACCAGAGCGCTTCGGTGGACCCCTGGCTCCCACGCAACAAAGTCCAGAGTAGAAAAGTAATTCGTAAATTCATCTTATAGCACAATGCAACTTTTGTCTGTCTTTTACTCAAATCACACATGTAATGGGTGCTATATTGAGCCTGGCAAGTACCGTTCCGTCGCATTGGAGGGTATGAAAATCTGAAATTTTCGGGGTTCGATTCGCGCCAACCAGATGGTGGCGCTCCGCTTAGATTGCCTGGCTTCGATTGTCCCCCCCCCACTTTCCAACGCTCCGACGCCCCTGCTGCAAAGTGCACACATTGTTAGCTTCCGTGTACAATCAGCGAACCCTGGCACGGCGCGGGCCACGTGTGAACCCACTGAATCGCCCCCCCCCCCCCCACCCCTTATGTCGTGAGTAGAAGTTGCGAGGTGAAATTCTAGTCTCTAGTACCATAACTGTGCTAAGCCTGGACCATTAAAATACGAAGAATGTGGTCTGTGCTGGCAGATCATGAATGTATTTTATATTATGATTATTAAATTACATTTATAATGTGTGGGACTTTGTCACAGTCCTGGCCTAAAGAGTTACTACGCCTGCAAGTGCTTGATTGCAATTTTTGTCTTGAACAGATTATCTAAACACCATTTGTATTATCTGTCAAATTAGCCTAACTGTCACTGTAGTCTGTACATGTAACAAATCACACCAAAATATTTCTGATTCTTTTTATATCCCCCCACATGGATTGGGATATTTGGTTCTGTCTTCGCCAGCGATGCCGCCGCCGCCGACGGAAATGTCATGTTAGCGCGAAGCTCTCCAACGCATTGTCGGTTGACTTGAAAATTTGGCACACATGTTTATCGAATCAATCTCGGATGAGTTTTCAAAAGTGGGCGTCGCCCCACCACTACGAGGGAGGGCATCTTGGATGTTGGACCTAACTTTTTATCGCTGATTTGGCGTGTTTTGAACAAGGCGAAATCGTTTGGAGACTAACTTTTGTGTTAGCCTCATCGGACTCCACCCGATCTCAATCGTTATCGAATGAGATCGCCTTGTCCTCCTGGCCCACTGATTGCTCAAATTTTTTGGATATATATACGTTGCTGGTTAACCCGCCAGGCGATTCTAGTTTAGATTGACGTTAGTCAGAGGAATGCTACGTAGTCATGACAGTGTGTGTGTATGTTGTGTGCATTTTAACACGAAACCGACCCCACCTTGGTATCAAGCTCATACTTGAACCTTGGGTCCCCCATAATGAGTTGTTTAATGGTTTTTTTCGGTCAGGCCAAAGGTCCTCTGTGGTCACAAAACTCAAGGCAGTCCAAGGTATCACTAACCCTCTTGGCTCTCTGGTTTCGTTTTCTCTTTAGTTTTGATACCGTATGTTTTGGATTGATATTGAGTAAATGTATTGCTAGCCAAGATGGATTTTAAAATGTCATTTTTATAGTTACCGCAAAATTATGTATCTACACACATTGATGGATGGCATGTCATCTGCTGATTAAACCCACATCCTTTTGGAAGCCATGGTGTCCGTAAACCAAGTACTCTGCCTCTATTTGCCCTTGCTAGAATGAATGCTATATGTCTCAGCTAGTGCGCCAGTGGAAAAGAGTGTTTAGCCATGGGTCGGGGGGGGGGGATAATTCTGCACCCACACCGGGCCAGCTTTCTCCACCGATGCTGAATACTTATGTGTTCAAACGCAGTGCATGTCCTTAGCATCTAAGGCTAGTTCCTGTCTTCCTGTGCACTTATGAAAGTCTATTGAAAGTGTATTTCATTTGATGGTATAAGTTATAAACCTTTATATCAAATCTCATAAGCAGTAACATTTTAACAACTGCATTCAATTTTTTCATTCTGAGTCCTGACTTAGGAATACATTTTTCTTGGCATATCACTTGTGCTTGTCAATCCTCATTTTGGGAATCAAACCTCCTTGTCTCGATATACTAAGGCATAATGACTAGCTGTAGCCATGGGGAAGACAAAACACTTAGTTTATGTATTGAAAACACTGGTAATTTAAATTTTTATGCTGTTATTCATTGCCCGGCCTCGGCTCGGCCTCGGAAGATGTGGCCTCGGCCTCGGCCTCGAAGGTGGCGGCCTCGGCCTCCGGTCTCGAGGTGAGCGGCCTCGGCCTTGGCTCGGATGGAGCGGCCTCGACTACCACACTGGTCCTGGTCCTGCCTAGGTCCCTAGCCTAGGTCCTAGACTAGTGGCCTGATACTCGACAAGTCACCAGTTTTTGTTGTAATAAACGAAAGACAGCCTGTTACATAGGCAATATAGACTCATATACAAATACTGTTGACAGGGCTGAACGAAAAATAAAATAAATACCTACACTGTACTGTTGACTGTTGTACTGCAATTTTGAATGAAAACTGCTTGCCAGCTGCCCATTTTCCGGTTGAATTACCTAGGTATGACTACTATTATGCAATATCGATAAATTTAACATATTACTTAGATCATTCTGACCATTTTGTAAATGTTTCATCATATTTTTCATTACACATTTCAAATTCGGAATATGAGCATTCCTGTCTAGAACTTCAGCCGGGGGACTGAAAGAGAATCTGTAAACCCTGAGGCTTGCCCTAGATGAATTTTTATTTGGCTTTATATGGCTCATATAAACTGTCACCTATAATCTGGCGAGCCCCTATAGCAATTTAACATTAAGCTTTATCTGGCCAGATAAAATTGTATACTTATATCTGGGTAAGCTCTATATCGATTATATATTAGGCTTCATAGAGCCATAAAACTAGACCTATATCTGGCGCTTCCTATATCAGTTATATAAGGCTTTTATATGCCATATAAAATTTTATACTGGATATCTGGGTAGGATCCATATCAAGTGAATGGGGCTTTACTATGGCCATATAAAACGGTAATATACCTATTGTGGGCACCTCTATATCAACTCAGATAAGCCTTTATATGCCCATATAGAACTTTGATACCTATCTCTGGCAGCCTCTATATCGAGTTATAGGGCGTTATATGGTCCGATAGAATTGTATATTCCTATATCTGGGTAGGCTCCGTATCAAGTACTAGGGCTTTATAGTGCCATATAAAACTGTATATCTATATCTGAGCAGCCGTATATCAACTTATATAATGCTTTAATATGGCCATATAGAAATGTACCTATATCTGGCAGCCTCTATACCAAATTAAATAGGGCTTTATATGGCCATTATAGAACTATATACCTATATCTGGCAGCCTCTATATCATGTTATATAGGGCTTCATTATGGCAATAAGAACTATATACCTATATCGGTAGTGCTCCATATGAAGTTTTTTAAATAGGGTTTTTAGGCCATATAAAACTGTATACCTTAATCTGGGCGGCCTCTATATCAACTTATATGAGGCTTTATATGGGCAACATAAAACTGTATACCTTTATTTGGAAGCTTCTATATTCAATTTATATATTGACTTCATATGGCCATATAGAAACTGTATATCCATATCTGGGCCACCCTATATCAACTAATATAACTTCAGATGGCCATATAACATGTTTACCTCGGCTTCTATATCAAGTTAGATTTAAGGCCTGTTATATGGCCATATCAATTCTTTATCAACCAGATTCATCCAAGGTTTTATAATGTAAATGGCATTTCAGTAAGGGTTGTACTTCCCATAACAAGTTGCCATACGAATTTCAATCGGGTCAGGTCAGCATTCGACCTACTTGTTAAAAGGTTTCAGACTGTCAACCTCTATTGACCTTAGATTCGAAACCCAAAACAAAAAGGGTCAGGTACTCATAGGTAGGATTGAGTTATCTTGTTAACAAGCTGGAAATTGCCAAAAACCATTCCCATTTTTTCTCTAAATCTTTGGACCCCCGTCTCCACTGAAAACAAAGGGTCCGTCCACTCCCACAAGGAAGATGCATCCATAACGGATCATGTTGACAACCAGCTTCACGCACCCATACTGTCGGCTTATGGCCTTTCCACAGCATGAACCGCAATGCATTTCTGTTCATCTATCCGCGCTTGAGAAGCGCAATGAAGCTTTTTTGGTGTTCAGAGTAATTGATGTCAGTGCAGCCGTTTGATACTATAGACCACTCTCAGCTACCGGTAGCTGATTGATCGCCTCATTATGAGCGAGCGCCTCATACGTATACAGGTAAGCATTTTTTTTGAGTGGTGTTTGATAGCACCTTCTGTACGTGTGTGGTCGAACAACACTGTTATTATGATGATACTAGTCCTGACCTAGACCATTCTTGATTGCGGGGATCTGTCATTGGGCCATTGTATTGATTACTGTTCAGGGCCCCTCTTCGAGATATTATTGTGGCCCACGCTCTCCAGTTTCTTCTATGATGATGACACCAGCTCTATCTGACATTTGACCATTCGATCGCCGGCAGGTGCTGTGAGTAAGATGGACGCATGTATCACCGATATTAGAGCATGGTGCCATTCCAATATTCTTGTGCTGAATGGTGAGCGACAGAGTTATCATACTTCTGCACACTTTAAGATTTCCCTGGCATTCTACCATCAAGTCGGCAAGTCTGTTGCTGACTTGTATCTCAGCTCGCAATTAGAATGCTAATGGATCTTCCTTTAGAATGTCTAGTCATGTGCAACCCATTTGTAAAGCCGCCCTGCATGCAACTTAGAATGATAGGGAAACATTCGCCAGTAGGCCTACCTGATCAGAAGACCACCACCATGCTGATCCAGATTTTGTCACATCCAGACGGATGCTTGTAATTCCTTGTATTTAGTCCCCCCTGACTATCTTGATCAACAAGTTCAGCGAGTGGCAGAACTGAATGCTTTCGTCTTATCTCTGTGATTCCTCGTCATGAGAAATCAATCCCCCTGCATATACAGGCTTCCCACTGGCTCCCAGTAGACAGAGAATTGTTTTAAGATCATTTTACTCATTTATATGAAGCAAAACTGCAGACTATAGTTCCATTTCAGAGGAGCTTGTTCAGCGGCATGTTCTTCCAGATCTCTAAGAAGTCATCTTCAACGGCAAACAGCTTGAAGTCACGGTTTCGCTCATTCCACCAAGTTACGGTGACCGTCATTGGCCTTTGCCAGCTTGCTGCGCCTCCTCCCTTGTGGAAAACCCTTCCTGGACTCTGTCCGTCGGGCTCCGACTGTAACTACTTTGGAAGTCTCGTCTTAAAATTCCTCCTCACTCAGCCACTTTGGTCTGAATGATTCTCCGTTATGCTTTGTTGTGTGTCTCTCCCTGTTTTTTTGTCCTCTGGTTTTCTTTTCTTTTTCTGGCTCTTGTTTCTGTTTGCTCTGTAAAGCGCCAGAGGCTTTTTGGCATTAGGCGCTCTATCACGTCCTCATTATTATTATTATATATTATGATTATTAT
>JAODTK010000669.1:0-14104 GCA_026419785.1 Sclerodactyla briareus | reverse complement strand
TGTTTTCCGGGCATTTTAATCGAAAAAATCTGCAGAAGATTCAGGCATTTGTTTCACTTGAAACTTTAATTTTTGCATTCCCACATTCCTCTCCATGAATTTTTCATCTTAGAACAATGGATGGGGGAGGCTTCTTAAATTAATCTAGGGAACAAAATGATTTGAAGCATCACGTCGCATATTTAGCCCCTAACAATGCCTTGAAAAAAGCCGGCCATTGGGTGCGCGAAACCCTTGAAAAATTTGCACTTTTGGCTATTCTTTCAAAATTCGAGAACTCGGTATGAAACAGGGATAATCCCTCCCTTTCGCGGCCCTAGTCGGGTCCCCAGATCTTCACCTGGTGTCCGCTTTCCCTGGATTAGTGGACTTAAGACAAAATCCAACGCCGATTATTATTTTAGTTGGTTAGACGAAAATTGAATCATTCAAGAGTTAATACAAAAATCTGACTGTGCCTATATTTTTTATTACGTTCCGGAAAAGTGAGGATGGGGGACAAACGATAGGATTTCCCCCCACTTTTGAAGTGGGGGAAGCGCGCCCCCCCGTCCTCACCTGTTGACGCCTATGGGAAAGACACGCTAGGACGTCTCGTCTTTTTTCACCAGCTTGCCGACCCCTTGTTAAATTACTACATTATAAATGGCTGGTTTGAGAGGCCTTTCCTCGTCGTATACGTGTTTTCGATATCGTTTCCGGGATTAGAGTGCATGAGTCAGCTGAGTCGACACATATCAAGGCATCAAACTAAATCGCTACGGTTACGCGT
Organism: Sclerodactyla briareus; assembly: GCA_026419785.1. Classification (NCBI taxonomy): domain Eukaryota; kingdom Metazoa; phylum Echinodermata; class Holothuroidea; order Dendrochirotida; family Sclerodactylidae; genus Sclerodactyla; species Sclerodactyla briareus. The sequence goes on along the minus strand of JAODTK010000669.1, from coordinate 13,332 downwards.
TGACGCCTTTTGTCTTAGTGTTATGAATAATGGTGTAACTAGTTTCAACAAGACAGGGTGATATTCTGCGCGGAAGTTAGCCAATCCCCTGCAAAAGAACGAAGCATCGAAAATCAGTAACTCTAATGCCGCGCTGCCCTAACTGTTTTGCAGCGTATGACTTTCTGCACAATTCGCTTATGCTCGATCGGGCGGCTGGCGGAGAGTCTTCTTGAGTTAGGCGAAAATTAACTTACAATAGGTACATGACGTTTTACTATGCATCAGTTACTTTTCATGATATGAATCCGCACGTTTTGTACAGGGTTTTCAGTAGAAACCACCCAAGACTTTGCTGACGATTTGCTGCACAAAACGTCAAAGATAGTATATGTAACCATGTTATCTCACATTATATCTCATGTAACTGTTATTTTCGTGAAAATATTTCCACTAAGGATAACAGTGAACAGTGATTACTTTTTAATTTATTGAGAGACGTTCAAATCTCACTTATATTATGAGACTTGCCATCATTAAAGTGATTGGAATCACGGCCTCTTGATGAACCGTCAACGTACTTTCTCCATTCATCTATTATCTGACAGGTAGCCATCCCCACAGGTTGTACATATTACTCATCTATCCACTATATTGGGTTATCATCTCATAATCGTGATTAGAGACCTCAGGGCAACGAAATCGAGACCGTACCGTCAGAGGTGTTCTTCAACACACCCAATTGGCAGAATTGTAGGTATCACCATATATCTAATAAAGGTTTGTGTTGCCTCGCACCACCACACTGTAAAAAAGGTTGGGCAAATATTGGAAGTGGCGCAAGATCAGCAACCTGAAAAGTTGGGTAAAACGAATTGGACAAAGCAATAAAAAAATTTCATGTTAAGACTATGTTCATTATTGGAATCGCTATCAATAAGTGTATTTTATGCCCAATTCTGAGGTTGTTGAAGACTTGCCACCGTTATTTAACAGGAAATGTGATACGGGTTGTAAGGCATCAGGCATCTTTGATTCCGCCAATACTTTGCGAAACGTTTGTACGGAATCTTGAAATTAGGTGTGAGGTACTCCCGAAAGGACAGCTTGGGCTAGACGCTTATGGCGGGTTCGTGAGAGGTGGTAGGGTGGGGGGTAGTTTAGTGAAGAATCTGATTTCGGTTGTTCACGAAAAATGGGACTAAAAAAATTACTCTCAACCTTACCTTGTGCTTGGTTGAAATTCAGACCTAATTCTATGTTGGTTATAATTATTTGCAGATTTTGTTCAAATTAACCCTTTGTGGGGAGTTTGCAGGAAATATCCATGACATTCTGATGCTTGATTGGGTCGGACAGAATTCGACAAAATCCGGTCAAGGGTATAGGTAACAATAGAATGTGTCGATAGACCGCAAACAATTATCAACTGCTTAAACCTTTTATGCAGCAGAGGGGTATTTAATTTTGCAAATTGTACTATATATATACTGCTGGGCCACAACAAGTTACAAATAATTTCGAAACAACAATATTTTACCTGTCATCGCCAGAAATTTAGCAGCAATGTAAATACGCAGTCTACACAACGACGCCTTTTCCAGATTGAAACAGCTCGAAATACTGTAAGTGTAGTATAACTTCAACATGTGAAAAGGTTGAATTTCGTTCACTTCCTTCAGTTTGATCATGCAGGTAAGGAAACCTCCTACCTACCCCTACAAACACACCACACACGCACCAAATACATGGGCATACCTACACACAACATACATACATACATACTTACAGACATACATACAGACAAATCGCCATCGAGACACTATGGGGTACCGGTACTCATTAGGGCTAGGAGGATTTGCCCCGCTCAGCTGGTGCCACAGCAGATTTGATATGCGAAATAGTGATTTGTTTCCAAAAAAAATGGTTACCGCAGTAAAAATTATTTACCCCACACTGACATGAAACTTGTTTGGGTTGAGAGAGGACGGAAAACAACTTCCTTTGGATATACATTTTTTGAGAGGGGCTCCATTTTTTGTTTACATAGCAGTAGACCTCATTTGACCGTTGTTTTTTTACGCTTGGCACACAAAAACCTGCGGAAGCCAAAAAAGTTGAGAACAGTCTCATATTTCCTGCACCCATGAAACAGGGTTTCTTATCATATGTGCAAAATTCCAGGGTTATACCTTGAAGGGTTCGGGAGTTAGTTAGGGCCCCCCAAAATCTTAGAATTCCTGCTGCGGGCCCCGAAAATTACCAGACAAAACGCTAAAAAAAAACAAAAATCATCGATATCGCTGGCCCATACCCACCGTGAAAAATTCACATGTTGCTTTGTTTTGCAGTCGGCGTTCAAAGTTGTTAAAAAACAATATTTTGATCTCTCCACTGTCCTGTCCGGGTCTTCGTTCAAAGATGTTCAACATTTGCCAGAATTAAACAACAATCAGCAAGCTGTTCCAGGTATGTGCTTGTAAAGAAATATTGTCGTACATTGCTTGTCTTCGCTGTAACAGTACAGTTTTTTGGTGTGACCTTCTAGTTACCGTATTGTGGCTATAACCAGGGGCGGCGCCAGGGTTTTACAATAGGGGCGGCGAAACTCGATGATGACTATCTAAGCGGACGCCACCACAGGTTGGCGCGAGCGTACCATGGAATTTTTGGCCGTCTGAAGCTCCCAGATGACAGGGATCGCCTCTCTGGGGCCGTTTCATCGACAATGAAAAATATCTTCAGTTGGCTTTTTTTGTCATGTTCAGTTTGTATAATGGTATTTTTTATTTAAAGAGGTTGTGTGCAATTAGGAAATAAAATCCCGTGAATCATATACTGCACCCAGCAATTTAGATAAATTGAAACCAAATGGTTCCAATTCACGCATTTTTTCTGTCCAACTTTAATTGATAGAATAATATTGAAAGTATGTGATTCCATATACCGAGTCTGTGCTGCCACAGTACGATATTTTAGGCGTGAGTCATGCAAAATTCTCCGTCGCTGCAAGTTCGCTGGACGATAGCAGACGGACAATCCATCTTTAAAATTTTCCTCACTTTATGATGGAGAGGGGGAGAGGATGTTCCCGACGAACAGCATCGACGGCATAGCAGGTCAATACTGATATAAGCATTACACACACAAAAAAACTTTATCGTGAAACTTAGGCCTTCAGTTACAGTGCGCCAGCAGCAAGGCGTAAGATTGTACTGAACTTTGTTCTGCCGACTGTGGACTAAATAACCGATGGAGTAAATATGCAGACTGGTGTGGCCGGAATGCGTCCCCAGCCGAATATGATAACCGCCTTCCTATGAATTCGACGTTCCCAAACGGTAGATATATGCGTGTCATACAATTGGGTCAAAGAAACTTGACGGGAGGAAAACACGGCACGCGAGGAAAGCGCGCGGACAATTTGTTTTTTTTACTTACATAAGTGTTAAAAAACTATCACCACAACTTTTTTATATTTTCTACAAGGATTTGATTGGAGGACACGTGCCCCATCTTATGAAGATTTGTTCGCATCCGATAAACTGATGTTCGGTACAGTAGATTCCTTGGTGGCATATAACGGATAAAATGCAAATAGATGTAGAAAACACAACCACGCGCGCGAAGAACTTTGGGGCTTTTGAGTACCCTAAAGTTTAAGAAACTATCACCACAACATTTTTTTGTAAGATTGATTGGGGGAACGTGCGCCCCCCCCCCCATCTTTGAAGAGGTGCGTTCTCGAATACGACAAACTTGATTTCGGTACAAGTAGATCCCTGTTGGCATGTTGATGTGAAAAATTGAAATGTTTGTTGAAAAAACACCAAACACACATTTTGGGTTTTTGATTTACCTAAGTGTTAAAAACTGTCACCTCACCTTTTTATTTGGGGTTTGGTGAACATGCCCCCCCCCCCCACTACGAAGATTTGTTCGAATTCCGCGACAAAATTCATGTTTGCGTACATTAAATTGATTGCGTGGCAGATAATCGGATCAAATGAAAATTGACGAAGAGAACACAGGCACGCGCGCTTGCCGCGCGGAGATGTTTTGGGTTTATTCATTTACCAATAACTAGAGTTTGATTGGGGGAACGTTGCCCCCCATCTGCGAAGATTGTTTGAATCCGCGAACTTGCTTTTTGGTACATTAGATCATGAGTGGGATATCATCGGATCAAATGAAAAACTGGCGAAAAAAAACACGGCCACTACGCGCGAAGGGCGCGAAAAAATTGGGTTATTCGTTTACACAAGAGTAAATACATCCACCACAACCCATGTTTTTCCACTAGGATTCGATTGGGGGAAACGTGCCCCACCCCCCCCTCTACGATGATTTTTTCGAATCCGACCAAACTGTATTAGTAGTAGTAGAACATATATAGACCATCACCCCACCCCGTACGAAAAATAGTGCGTTAAAACATCGTTGGACGATTTATTTTCGGCCCAAAACCCATAGGGGCGGGGGGCCCTGTGGCGCCGCCCCTGGGCTATTAATGTATCAAGGAACGGCCTGATCATCAAGACAACATGAGTTAATGTGACTAGGAGTATTTATTTGTGCCGCCTCAGTCTGTTGTCATAGTAACACCATATAGCTTACTTAGTAACTGTGCTTTATAAGGCAAACGTGCGCGAACGGAAACTCATTTCATAGGGGCACTTTGGCGTCACCAGTCAATGAAGCAAGTCAGAAAAATCACAGTATTCCACTAATTTGTGCGTGTATCGCCACAAAATCATGATATTTTGTTTCTCGTGTAGCCTACTTCCACATTAAAATTGCCAAAAATTCCGCATTGAAATCCGAAACATAGTGACAAGTCTCGTCGAACCGTCCGCTAGCATGGATTAAAGCTCCTAAAAAGGGAGGGTGAGATGTGTGTTTCTGTACAGGAAATGATTCACCCGCTATGGATCCCCATACCGCCTGTTGAGCAATTCCCGACAACGCCCCTGCTCTATTAGACTCTCATGGTTTATATGTTAACGTTAGTAGTACATGTTTCGACGTTTACAGGTAGGACCTACTCTGAATTCATGGAATCGACCCATAAAATTCGGGTTCAACGAAAGGTGGGGTGTTTTTATTCATAGGATAGCCTACATCCAGTGTTATGAGGTTTTATGCCGTTCGGACAAGGAATATTGGGAAGTGTTTCGACATCCGGGTTTCGAATGATGCGAAAACGACAAGTCTGATCAATCAGCATCACTAGATGTTTGTCGGGAAAGGATTTTTCCAGCATAATATGCCATTCCATAAACCTGGCGGGATCACAACAAGCTTACAGATGTAATGATACACGTGATTTCATCGTTATTCGAGGGATCTAAGTGGCAATATGATTAACGTCTACACGACCGTACCTTTTCAAGATGAAAGTCCCTCGAAACACTGTAAGATTATAATAGATGTATATAGAGGGGACAAAAACCGATTCAATATTTACTTTTCACAACGTTGCTGGACCGCGATTGCGTCGCTGTTATATACCTTTCAATACTGCTGTCTAGACCAATGGGGAGTCAACTCGACTGGGCAATGAGAAATGGTTTTTCGATTGGGACGAGGTAAACATTGATGCTGCACACGTAACACGTGTTTGACATCCGGGTTGTTTAAATGATGCGAAAATCAACCAAGTGATCACTAGCATCACTAGATGTTTTTCGTAACGAGGGGGGGGTGGGGGCATCATTTTATACCATTCCATAAACCTGCTGGATCACAAATGTTCAGTTGCATTGATACTACGTAATTGCATTGTTTTATCGAAGGGATCTGAAGTGAAATATATAACAGTCTTACGACGTCACCTTTTCCAAAATGGAGCGCCTCGAAACCACTGTAAGTGTGTCCTATTATGTTATATATAGAGCTTTGGAGGGGGAGCATTCATGAACGTTGTTCCCCCGTCTTTGGAACAACCAGGGTGATTCAAGGCCTTGCAATCACCTCGAGACGTCAACCAATTTGGGGAATACCAAGAGAGTCTCAAGACCATCCAGTTCCAGAAGTATATCAGCTGACTTCTTCGGGAGCGCATGTGAAACAATTGTCTCGGATTGGAACCGCCCTTATGAAGGACAACATTATTAGTATTATTAGAAGATAACTAACCGTTCAATATTAATTTCTCTCAGACGTTGTTGGACGCGAGCCGGCGTTCGCTTTTATAGAACCTCTCAATCACTGCTATATCGCCACTGGTGCGAGTCCGCGATGGGCAATGAAACATGGTTTTTCGATGGGACAAAGTAAAACATCTGGCTGTACAACACGTGTAATACTCGTTATTTAGCTCAAAATCATTCCGTGTTGAGTCTGACCGATACTCCAACTCACAATCACTCTCAGGGTTTGTCCGTGCTACTAGAAATAGTCGGGCTGCAGTACCCAGTCAGTTCTTGTACAATTCACTTATTATTATAATAATTCAATAATAGTTCCATCACTTTTCCTCGTTCCGACAGAAAGGACAAATGCGACCCCGTGTAGTCGCATTATCATATCGGGGAGTTTTGGGTGAATTCAAATTTGGATGCCACTCACTGCACTGTTCACACCGGGAGTCAGTATGAATTTCAAGAGGGTGCTCTATTCGTTGTTTGATTTGACGGAGTTAATTGTGTGTCCAGCAGTTGTTATTAGCGTTGCTTTTACCGGCACGTATACATGTAGGTTCAGCTGATCGTACTTGAGCTCTCCAGGCAGTCACCGCTGGTGCATTGTCTGAACGTTTGAAAGTAGACCTAAAAAGAATTTCGTCAACTGGCGTGCACTGACGTGAATTTCATTAACTGTTTACATTTGGCACGAGTCAGTTGTCATTCGGTAGTTTCCATACGATATATGTAAGAAAAGATTCATTAAACTCTATGGACTCCCAAGCTAATATTCTGTTTAGCCCCCTACGAATCACCATTAATAAATTTCTTTTTAGTTCTGGTTTACGTCGAAAATTAGGAACGAAGGGATTATGGAAATGACCAATATAGTTCCAACTTCAGCGGAACAACTGTATTTGTCTAGCATACATTCCTAGCTGATGGGGTGCGACAACACGGATGCTTTTCATTTCATTTCTGATGTCAAATGACCTTAACAATTGGTTGGCTTCCTTACCTGGCCTCTCGTTTGTACGTTCGCAGGTGACTCAACCCTGTTGTACATTTGTCCTCGTAACATTAATATTAAACTAAACATTCACTGATATTTGAAGTGTTTCTGATTTTACTACTGGATTCCTGGGTCCATCCTAATTATATCATTCATTTGAGAATGGTGATAAAAAAAAACAAGCTCCAACGTTCGGTAAGCTGCGAAAAAAATCGCCTTAGATGACCTCTGAATATATTCACATTCACGACCACCGCTTGATTAAGGTACTATTTTTCATCATTCCACAACCGTTCTATTTGACGCCCTCCAGTGACCACGATGCACCTCCATTTGACCTCCAAAATGTTATCAGCCAAATTTGACTATATGTACCAATTTTTTTTCATTCAAATCGGACACATTGTACTATCTTGACCTCAACGACCTTCAAATAACCTTCAATGTTGCAAATGAATGTTTGCTATGCACCCAACTTCCACCCCATAATTCTATGGTTGAGTGATTCAACATTCAGTGATCCGATCTAATGGTCTCAATGACCTCCTTCTTCCACCAATAAGTTTTTCAGGCTCTAGTGAAAGAGAGCCAGGGAGGGCAAATCCTCATGAAAAGACCCTGAGCCACAGCTCTAAAAGAGAAGAATAAACAAGATTCCTGAGAATTCGCCCACAATTTCTTGGAAAACTAAAATAAAGCGCACTACTCATGATTATAGGAATATCGAAACCCATAACTTGGGTAACGAGGATATCGAACAATTATAATGGAAATAATACCAATACTTCGGGCTTGAAACTGGTTCGACTTTACAATAAGAGGCGACTCCCTTGGCTGCGCCCGTGGATTCTCTAACCCCCGTACTCAGTCCTTCCTAGTCTATCAAAGGAACTTGTTCGCATTCCCCCAGAGTAAGGTTACAATACGAATTACGAGAGATGTGATAACCAAGGTGTAATATATGATACAATACGCAACGAGGAACATGCAGAACCGACTTTGATGAGGATGCCAATTTTTGGGGATGATCTTACTGCAAATGTGATCATGTTGTTTTCCCAGCTTATGCTGGAGCCACTTGTCACCCCAATACTTGACATGTGGTCGGTTTCCTCTACAACCATACGAAACGTATTCTTTTTTTAACATTCCAACGACAGCCTATTAGCGACAAACAGTCGAAATCATACCCGAGTTTCAGATTCAAATATTTAAAATATCATTACCAGTGGTGATTTTTTCAATTCTGTGAAGAATGCCAGTGTCATCCGCAAAAAGACAAAATTTTGAAATAACTGTGGACTGTTTGATAAGCGGTTTATGTAAATTAGGAAAAGGAGGAGTCCCAGAATGGACCTTTTCGCATACAACACTAACATGTTCGCCACAGCTCGATCACCATAGTGGTTAACCGTAACACTCATTCAGTTGCCCTCATTAGCGTTGTGATCCATTTTCAAAGTGTTTGTGTGATATCACCCACCAGGTTCACGCCATGGATCAACATTTACACTTACCTAAGGCATATTGCCAGTCGTTCAGAAACTTTGACCGCTTCTCGGTAGTTATGCGTTGTGTTGACCATTACTTAACTGTGTTGTTGCCGCTCCATCCTTAAATACTCTGTAAACCTCCCTCCATCGAGCTTCAGGGGGTTCCGTCCCCAACGTGAAATTCATCCAATGTTTTCTAGTTTTTGGAGTATTGGATGTCCCAATACCGACATTGTTCTCTTCGTTCGTTGCTTACAGCGTGCGTATAATATGCACAAAGCAGCAATTCGTCCTAATTCAGAAATCCAAGATCTATGACGGTCATTTTCGTTTTGTTACTGATCCACTGTTATTAACCGGCGCAGCGCGGCGCTCGGTGTGGACTCCCCTTGCCGAAGTTTGCAGCCCAGCAAAGTCCTGAAAGTACGGTATGATTAATTTACTGTTGATTACTATTACGATTCCCTCTTTTCCTAACAGATACATATCAAACACTCGCGAGAGTACCCGGGTGTGATCTGTTGCCCAATGTACCAGACATGGGTAAACTGTAGTTGACATCATCCACTAGATTTATATTAAAATCCTAGGTCTCCGTTCTGGGGGCAACCGTGCTGTCATAACATCATTCGAATTTCCTATAGATTTTTCCCTGCTCTTTGTTAGGAGTCCGGGGGTTACCCCATGAAGAGCTCCACTGGAAGGAAGGCCAGAAAATATAGGTGAGGTTTGTTGGAGCTGGCAATAGACATAAGAAAGAAAGGGCAAATCACCTTTTGAGGTGACCAATTTTGCAACAAACCACGCCTTCCCATTGCCCACATATAATCCCATCAAAGCAATACAATCCCAAGGACTATTACCCCCCGCCTGAGTTTCATGAAGCGTTCTGTCGCGCTTCAATGAAGAACGCCGCTTCATCCTGCCAAAAAAATGCCATTTCTCCAATCATGAAGTCCTGACTTCCCATAGGAAATAATATATGCAGCTCTAATTCTATACCTAATCTGAAAATGTGACCCCAATTTCGTGTGAGCATTGAACACCGTGACAGTGGAGGTTAATTGGATGGATTATCTCATGTAACATGCCTCAACAGCGACAAGTGGCCACGGAATCGGTACACTTTAATGATTAATTTTTGGGTCAGAGAAAACCGTTGTTGCTATTAACAATGAAAGGTTAAACAGCCCTGCAAAGAACATTATATTACCTCATTTACTGTATTGCACCAACCCATTTCGTCCTCCTTTGCCCCGCATATGATTAGCCTTTTCCTGCCGTTGCTAGTCCTAAAGTACGGATGATAATTTACTGGTATTACTCATTCTGTTAGCATCCCTTTCTTACCAGATATCTACACAATCACCTGCTCGAGAGTATACCAGGTTGATCTGTTGGCTGATGTAACAGACATAAATGAACTACGTTGACATCTCCCTAGTGTGGATTTAATATCAACGAAATCCTAGTCGGTCGTCTTGGTAACCGTGCCGTGCTGGCATCATACATTGAAATTTGCTATAAACTTTTTCAATCTGTTCCTCTGTTAGGGGTCGGGTTGATATGTGAAGCTGTGCAAAAGAGATGGGGAAGAAAGGGCAAATCTGGGAGAAAGGGAGAACATGGGAAACGGGAAATTATTAAACTGCCGCAAGAATAACAATAACATTGGAGGAGACGACAGGTTTTGATTATTTCCACTATTTTAAATTATTTTACATTATTACTAATGGATGATCCTATTCACACACTATCGAGTTCACACCCCCAAAAACTCTTGTGTTTCCAACCCCTCGACTATGATGTACAAGTGACAATTTTTTTAACAAGTCAAAACTCGTGTCTGTATTAGACAAGGTGGATGAGGCTTCCAGAGTTATCCACAAGCAACCTCCCGGTATTTGAAGAAAAAAATAAACCACGCGTCTCCCCCCTGTGATTGTTTCCGTGCCCCCCCCATTTCAATATTCGTCATCGGCACTCCAGGATCTATGCAGTTCATGACAGTGGCGTGCGTGTGTAATGTGTTTGACGCCAGCTTCCGGGACACAAGAATCGATGACACCTGCATTTCTTGATGCATTGCGCTGATGCTTGATATGTGGGTTCCCTATGAATGGGTACATTGACCCTGTATGAATTAGAAGTTCAGGTCAGAGGGTGATCTGGGGTCAACAGAGGTAAAGATCTGAGAACCCAGTGGGTCCACGATATTCCAGATGCCTTGTTCGATCAAGCTGAAATTTCGCATTCTTGGCTATCTTATGGGTAGTAAATTATCTTATCGTTGTGTAGAGCGGGGTCATTTTCGCGTAAAACTCGAGGGAATTGTGAAAGGCTGATATTCATTCCAATTTTAGCTTGTGTACACAGTAACCCAACTCCCATGTATGGATCAACACTCATGGCTCAGTATGGTATGCGGTTTCCATGTTGAGTACATATTGTTGAGTACCCTATCGTTTTTGCAGTCATGTCACATGTCAATTTAGGACAGCGGAATCGCAGTCTGAAAACTTTGTGAACACCATGAGCCTAGAACCTCTGGCCTATGCGGTGGAGTGTGGTGTAACCCCCCCGATATCCCATTTGTTTTCTTGGGTATCGGTAATAACTCATTAGGAATCACTAAGGCGTCGGATCTCCGGTTTTATATCAACGCCACAACCTAACGAGCCTCCTCAAATATTCCAGGCGTCATGCCAACAAATGATACCTTTTGAGGCGATCAAGTTTCAACAAACCACGATGTCAAATTTGCCCCAATATCATCATCAATACAATATAATCCCTAGTGACGTATCCCCCCCCCCCGCCTGAAATTAATGAGCGATTCCGCCTCTTCAATAAATAGCTTTGATAAATCCTGCGTTGCACTTGTTTTAATCAGCAGAGGGTGCTTACGGTAGGAAAATATTATATTTAGCCTCAGAATTCCATACAATCTGAAATTGTAATTCCCCACCTTAATCCATGTTACATGCCTCTACGACGCAGTGGTCACAGAATCGGTTACGTGGCATTGATGAATCTGTGTGGGGAGAAACCGTTGTGCTTTTAACAAATGGCGAGGGTATGCAGTGTTCAGTATTTTTAAGTTGTTTAATTAGGACGAAAATTGGCATTAGATGTATCTGAAAACCGCATTGATATCCGTGGTTCATTCTAGTGATCGTTTTACTGCCAAAGAATGACGTTTTCATATCAGGTCGTATAATCGAGAAATCAACATAATGTCACAGGAAATTGGGAAATATATTTAGAACCACAGATATCAATTGGCCCTAGTTGATAATCTCCATACCATCAGAATCCGAATTTACAAGCTACTCAGCTCTTCAAGAAATATTGCCCAGAACGGCGTTGCAATGGCTTTGATCATGAAGAGAGACAGCTTCCTGTAGGAAAATATTAAACAACTAGAGTTTGCCCTCAAAACGCTCGTGTCCCGTGATGTACATATCATTCTCGTATTCAACTTTAATGATATGGCGACGATCTGTCTCGATGTATTGCTCATGAATCTTTACCATCTGTCACATGTCTCTATAATGGTGCTCTGTCTATTGTGCTTACCACCTAGCTACAGACTACATTTCCGATTCTAAAATCGAGCTTATGCAATTGAGATACTTTCCGTCGTCGGTAGAGACTGTTATAGGGAAAACAGTGACATGCTTATAGCCTTACCACCTCAATCTTCCACAGTTATCTGAGCAACAACCTTTCTTCAATTTCTTCCAGGATCTACAATTAACCGACATATCTGAGATACCGGCAAAGTTCCCTCGAGGACCAGAGTGTAGGGAATGTCATGTAAATAACAGATTCGTTAAAAAGTTTTTTTAAATAATCTTTCCTTTAAAGTAAGTAAACTCGTCGATCTACAATATCAGTATATTCGTTAGTACTATCAGTCGGAACCGCGTCGAGAAAAGGAGAAGTCGATGAGAAAATGAAGTGTGGGCGCTGGGCAAGTAAAAATTGTGGACCATGTGTATTCAACAAAAAAAAAGCCAATGACTGCCCAACGATCAGCATTGTGAGGGTCGTTGCTTCAAGGGACTAACCAAAGTATGGGACTTGGATTTACCAAACACAGTAAGGGGTGGTGGTGCTAGAACACATAAAAAACATTAGTTAGAAATAGTTGAAATGATTGATTTGAGCGATGCTGCTTTCCGCTCGTAGTGAGAGTCATTTGTCGAACAGTCCGTAATTGTGAAGGTTCCCTGGTAGGTACGAATGAGTCTTAGACTGTGAGATGCCTAAAAAAAGTATAATTATAACTGTTGAATCGAATGCAAAAATTTTAGGATAGTATCGAATGCGTTGTACATCGTTACGACTTCGTACATTAACAGTTCTTCGTGATTGCCTTTGATGTATCAGACCGGTGTGTTAACGTCAAATATCTATCACCCGTGACGTTGAGAAATTAAACAGGCTGAAGTCGATTTTTTGCTAAGGATGGGCTTCACATCAAGGTCGCTCAGTTGGTTGATTATGATTAAGGGGGGTGTGGTTTAACTACTAGATGTGGGGGTGAGGGTTCTCGAGGGTCACAATCAACAGGGTTATATTAGTCTTTGTGCAGCGGGGGGCTCTGGGGTATCTTTGCCAGCAATGCTAGTGATAGTCATATTTGCGGAATAAGGTTGTTTTTTTTACTCAAACTGTTTTAGGAATAAGTTCAACAAGCTCCAGCTGTTGGTCCAGG
>JAODTK010000668.1:0-29586 GCA_026419785.1 Sclerodactyla briareus | reverse complement strand
CCGAAAACAGTTTTTGACCCCTAAGTGACCTCGAATGACCTTTAATTATATGGCAGTTTTTTATGAAAAGTGTGTTACTCTCCATGTGATACATCCCCTCCTAGGAGCATTTTGCTTCTGATGAACACACCCAGTGGGCTATTGCGAAAAAGTACTAACATCATTTGTTTGAACACCCTACGTGAACCGTTAATGACCTCCAATACATGGCGGTTTTTTTAAATTTGTTACACTCCATTTGATGCATCCACTCCTAGAACCTCTTGCACTTCCAATGAACATGTCCAATGTTATTGCGAAAAAGGTATAAATTTACTTTACCCTTGTAACTACCACCACAGTATGTCGATCGAACGGGAGTGGTTTCTTTCTCTCCATAAGCCCAACAGCTCATCATATATCCCAAAATCCCCAGTTTCTATTTTTTTTTGCCCGTAACTCCTTAAATAAGTCCATTCATTCAAGATTCGAACCTTTAACCAAATGACACCCGACAGAGGTCAAATTCAGTTCCGAGGTCACACCATGCAATGTCACATTATATCACATGTGAACCATCCAACGTTCGCAGATATTCAATCTCCGATTATAGCCAAAAAACATTTTTGACCCCGAAGTACCCCAAATGACTTTCTGAATATGAACAGTTTTTATGAGAATTGTTACTCTCCATTGATACATCCACTTCTAGGAGCATTTTTGCATTCTGATGAACACAACCAGTGCTAGTGCCCGAAAAATACTAAAATAAGTTTTTTGACCCTTGTGCCTTTATGACTTCAATGCCATCCGGTTTTTATGAAAATTGACAACTCCAGGTGCTGCATCCACTCCTAGTCGCATATTGCATTCCAATGAACTGTCCAATGTATTGCAAAAAGGTAATAAAATTGAACTTTGACCCTTGTACTACCAAAGTAGTGGTCCAGATTGAAGCGGGAGTTTTGTTTCCCTCCATAAAGCAACACAAAGCTCTATCACAATCCAAAATACTATTTCATACTTTTTTTTTGCCCGTACCTCCTTAATAAGCACATTTTCAAGAGTTCGAATTTATTCAGATTCGACCTTCCACATCACCACCGACAGAGTCAAATTCAGGTCAGAGTGTCCACCCTGGAGGTCAACAATTATATCACAATGTGAACATCCAGCCTTCCGCAGATATTCAATCCTCCTCCGATTAAGCCAAAAAACAGTTTTTTTGACCCTTAGTTGCCCCGAATGACCTTTAAATGATATGACCGTTTTTATGAGATTGTTACTCTCCATGTGAACATCCACTCACTTGGAGCATTTTTTTGCATTCTGATGAACACACCCAGTGCTATTGCCGAACAAGTACTAAAATCAGTTTTTTGCCCCTACGGTGACCTTTAATGACCTTCAATGACATGGCGGCTCTTATAAAAATTGTTACACTCCCTGTGATGCATCCACTCCTAGAGCATATGCATTCCAATTAACATGGACAAGGTTATTGCGAAAAAAAGATTAAAACTCCTCAGTTTGGATGATCAGGACAACAATATGCAAATTAGTCCCACAAATTTACCTCAGTGATCTTGATGCTATTGAATAAATTTATTCAGGACTGGTAGTAGGTCCTATTCACAAAGTTTCGTCAAGAACCCCTAAAAGTTGAGAAAAAAATGCATTAAGTATTCTAATATGCTAACGAATATGTAAGTTAAACACACGTAATGACCTACAGTGATTTTCATATGCAACCGACCTAAGAATTATAGGACGTAGAAGGTCTATCACCAAGTTTCGGGAGAATCCACGAAGTTATAGAAATTGGCCTATTGCTAATTGGGCCAACATTATGCAAATTAGTCATGCAAGATGACCTCGGCACATTAGGAAAATTCAGCGGCACTGATAGTTGGCCATAGTCACCCCCCCCCCCCCCCCCCAAGTTTCATGAAAATCCAAGAAGTTTGAAAGATATCACACTCATTATGCTATAATTAGGCTACTGCCAAAAAAAATGCAATTGACCTCGGTGACCTGAAATGTCACCATGGTTTTCGCTCCAAAAACTACCACAACACATGTTTTGTAAATCGACACGAACTTGAAAATTGGCGAAAAAACTGCAAAATAGAGCGCAGCAACAAATATACCGTATAGCCCATTTTCGAACTGACCTCGCAAGATGTACTCATCGGAATGTGTACAAGTTTTGGGTCAATCGGATAAACTGTTAAAGAATGAGAACGCTAACGCATAAAGTTTCCGGCGCGGCGGAGACGGCGGGACCACGGCCAAAACCATAATATCCCCAGAAACACTTACAGTGTTGCCGGGGAATAATAACGTATTCACATGAAACATGAAGTTAATGTTCATTCGCCAACCATATAAATCGGGGACAGTACCAAATATAGTCGTAAGGAAAACCTTGAAACATTTTGAACATGCCTGTAGTACAGGATGCACATCTGTTCACTACACTCAAATCTAATCACTGTGTACCTACAACAATATTCACATAGTCATAAAATATTCTAGGAACCACAACAATCATGATCAAGCATACTATTGAATAATAGTTAAAATGCTCTTCAAATTCTCGTTTGACAGTTTCCCAATTACACTGTCTGACGTGATATTCTGGAGAATTCTATTTCCTCTCTCCAATCAGACTTAACCATCCAATATAACCTATTTACCGTGGCCTGTTTCTATTGAACAGGACTAAGGTCTATAGTCCTCTGCAACCTTGTTGACCTCCTAACCCATGGGCAGGGACAACATCATCCTCATCCACCATTTCCACTTGCTCCTCGCTCTGTACTGGAGGTGGGGAAGGCGTGGAGGAAGAGCTAGGACTGGGGGGTTTGTACAGGATAGGGATTAGTTCTCTCTCTAATTCTGGTACTGATCCCACCTCCTCACAATTCTGTCTTTCCCAGGGAATGAACACACCGTGCGATTCGAAAAAGGCCTAAAATAAGTTTTTGACCCCGTCCCTAAGTTACCTTTAATGAACTTCATTACAGGGCGGGTTTTTATGAAATTGTTACACATCCATGTGCTGCAATCCACATCCTAGAAGCATATTGCATTCAATGAACTGTCCAATTTTATTTTGCAAAAAAGGTATAATTGAACTTTTGACCCCTTGTAACTACCATAAGTGTCCCGATATCGGAGCTGGAGTTGGTTCCCTCCATAAAGCACACCAAGCTCCATCACACTATTCCAAAAATACCTAGTTTCTTCTCCCCTTTTTTTTTGCCCCGTAACGCTCTCCTATAATAGCACATTTATTCAAGATTCGACCTTTAAACCACATACCCCCGACAGAGGGTCAAATTCATGTCAGAGGTCACACCTATGAGGTCACAATTATTCACAAATGTGACCACCATCCAGCCCAGCCTTCCAATGATTCAATTCTTCTTCCTCTCTCTAATTCTCGATTATAGCCAAAAACCAGTTTTTTTGAACCCGTAAGTGACCCCGAATGACCGTTAATGATATACAGTTTTTAATGAAATGTTACTCTCATGTGATCATCCACACTGTCCGTAAGGAGCATTATTGCTTCTGATGACCACACACGAAACCCAGTGCTATTTAGCCAGAAAGTACTACAATCAGTTTTTTTGACCCCTAAGGGACCTTTAATGACCTTCAATGACATGGCGGTTTTTAAAATGAAAATTGTTACCACGATCATGTGCTGCCTCCACTCCTATAAGATATTGCATTCCCAATAACTGTCCAAGGGTTATGCTAATAAAAGTATTAAACTCATCATTTTGACTGATAGGACAACTAATATGCAAATTAGTAGTCCCCCACAATTTCACCCTCAGTGATCTGATGCTATTGAATAATTTATCAGGACTGTAAGTAGGTCCTACTTCCCAAGTTTCGTAAAAAATCCCTAAAGTTGAGAAAAACATTGCATTATTCTTCTATTATGCTAACTGATGGAAATTTATATAACACATAATGACTTTCAGTGATTTCAATGCATTGATAAATTTATCGTGACTGCTTATAAGTCCTACTCACCCTCTCAAGTTTCGTGAGAATCCACGAAGTTTATTAAATTTGCCTTAATTGTGCTAATTGGGCCAACTATTATGCAAATTAGTCATGCAATATGACTCGGCCCATTAGGAACTCATCGGCACTGAAGTTGGCCCTAGTCACAAGTTTCATGAAAATCCAATGAGTTTGAAATCTCACATACATTATTCTTATATTGGCTCACTGGCCAAAAAAAAATTCAACTTGAGACCCATCGTATGACCTTGAAATTGTCACGATTTTTTTGTCGCCAACAACTACCCACCAACCACCACTGTTTTTGTAAATCGCACGAACTTGAAAAATTTGGCGACAACCTGCAACATAGAGGGCAACAAATAATACGATATCATATCCCCATGTTTCGAACGATTATATCCGGATTTTAAAACTCATACGGACATGTTTACCAAGTTTTGGGGTCAATCGCTAAATTGTTTAAAGCATGAGAGCGCTAACGCTAAGTTTCGGCGCAGGCGGAGACGGCGGGCAACACGGGCGGCCAAACATAATATCCCCAAGCACTTACAGTGTTGCTGGGATGTATAATACGTATTCACATGAAACATGAAAGGTAATGTTCATTACAGTCGCCAACATTCTGAATCGACAGTAAACCAATATCACGTAATGAAACACTTGCAAAACACATTTTGAACATGCCTGTAGTCCAGGATGCACATCTGTTTCCACAACCTCCACCTAAATCACTGTGTACCTACAACCAATATCACAATAGTTTCATAAAATATTCTAGGAACCACAACACAGCAATGATCAAGCAGAATAGTTGAATACTAGTTAAAATGCTCTTCAGATTCTCGTTTGAGAACAGTTTTCCAATAACACTGTCTGATGTGATATTTTGGAGATATCTACTTTCCTCCCAAACAATCAGACTTAACACCTCCATCTAATACCCTATTTAAACCAGGTGCCATGTTTATAATTTGCCGGACCTAATTTCTCTATTTTCTCTCTCTCCACCTTGTTGACTCCTACCCATTGTCTGCAGGCCACATCATCCTCATCACCACCATTTTCCACTTGCTCCTCGCTCTGTACTGGAGGTGGGAAGGCGGTGGAGAAGATCTAGGAACTGGTACAGATCAGGGATTATTCTTTCTCCCCTCTAATCTGGTACTCGATCCCACCTCCACTCTCATACTAATCCTCTATATCCCCAGGGAATGAACACAGTTGCTCCTACCCTGAGGGTACTCTCAGGCCTAGTGGGCAAGGGGTTCACCTTCTCAGGTTCCGGGGTTCTATGCTCTCTTTCCTCCTCTGGCTCTTGCAACCTGGGATAGGAACTACCCACACACTCTCGCCCTCTTCCCTTTTCATTTCCCCATCCCTTCATCATCCACACAAACAGGTTCAGGCAGCTTCTCTAAGTTAGGAGAGCCTACATGCTCCTCTTTACTGGATGCCCCATCTAGACGGGGCAAGGACTGTAGGGGCAAGAGCATATTCCTATGTAGCGTTTCCCCCCCATCGCCCCCATAACCATTCCCTGGCTTGATGACATACCAGGGAGGATTTGACCAACCTTTTGCAGATGCGATACACTTTTTAATTATCCCAGTGTCAGCAATTCATTTCCGCTTGTAGTCTACAAATTCCTGACTTAATCCCTATCCCTAAAAAGTGGAAAAACCAGGCGCAGGCCATCTTCCCTCAAAACACGCATTGTCATACTGATGCTTATTTTTGTCAGCATTAGATGGAGACTTTTCAGAAGCTAACTGGTAGCATATTCCTTCTGTCCTCTGACTTCTGGGCATAGTCTTTGATGACTCTTAGTGGTACAATTTTCCTGTGTTAGACTAAGTATAAATAATGGTCAATCTTGGGTGCGGCCAACTGAGGAATAAGGTGAATAACTGGGTAGCACTTTCTCAGTACAATTATAATGGCATGCCTAGTGGTGGCAACTATCTTTCCAGTCACTCTTCTTGCTCCATCACTCTCGAGTCCCAACAGACAGCATAGTCCTATTAATCTTTCCCACTGGCCATTTTCCGCTGGGTGATAAGGGGTTTACGAGATTTTGGCTACCCAGCCATTTCAAACAAGTGTTTGATTACTGAGGACATCAAGTTTCGACCTCGATCTGAATGTACCTGGCAGGAATGCCATAATGCCAAAATTTTCAAATAAAATTCTTGCAGTGGTCTTTTGCAGTTTGGTTTACGAGGTAGGACACGCTTGGGCGTACGTGTGAATGATTTGTTACAACAATATGCTAGTGTAGGCCACCTGTTCCGATTCTCGAATGGCAAGAATTCTACACAAAACCCTTTCCATGGCTCACTAGTTTGTAGTTTCCCAGGGGAGCTTTTTTCGTAAGTTTGTATAGGTGCCTTTCGACCACGAGGCATCGCTCACAATCCCTAACATAAGCTGTGATATCATGTGCCATTCTGGGCCAATACAACCTGGATCTTGCTAGTTCTGTCACTCGTTCCT
Organism: Sclerodactyla briareus; assembly: GCA_026419785.1. Lineage (NCBI taxonomy): Eukaryota > Metazoa > Echinodermata > Holothuroidea > Dendrochirotida > Sclerodactylidae > Sclerodactyla > Sclerodactyla briareus. Next base: position 23,064 of record JAODTK010000668.1, on the reverse strand, counting down.
TCCCTAGTGACCCCATTTCCTCATGCAAGTATCTCAACATTTCATTTCTTTCTTGGTGTAGGGTGTGAGAAATGGTAACACCACCTCTCCCTGTGGCTTCGTTTCTTTCGTAACCAAATGTTATCTTTGCTGTGACGTCCCATTCCCCTAATTACTAACACACATCTGGGCTCACCCCTCGTTTGCCCTTTCTTTAAGCAGCTGGGAGGTCTATTTAGTCCTTATAGAAGATATTCTTGACAACTACATGGTCATGTTACTTGACTTTAGTTATTAGCACACTCAGAAGGATGCACAGAAGGGTAATACCTGTTGTTGTTCACTCATTTGTCAGGCAACTGCCCCTTGTCCCACCCATCGCAAGGGTTTCTGCCAGGGGCTCTGTGGCTACTTCAGCCTTTTGTGGGGTTATCTATTCTGTGTCTTTGGAGCGATGAGCGCCTTCCGACTGAGGGGTCGAGCTGACAATTATCAACATTTTTGTTTTTTTTTTTTTTTTAGGGGTCTTCTGACCAAGCCATCAGCATCACCATTATTACCTACTTCCTGGCCTTTAGTGATTGTGAACATTGAATGCTCCTAATGTCAGGCCAACCACTATAGCCCTGTAGCCATCAAGTTTTGGCAGGTTAACACATAGGTGATGGGATTGTTATCTGTATGACCTCACATTCCCCTTTCCCATACGAGTAATCTATCGTCACGAACTCTTCCTCACTGTGACTGCCCACTTTAAAGCGAGAAATTCCAACTTGATAACGCATGGTAATTGCGTTCCCTCCTCTATGAAGTCCTCTACTGGCAAATGCAATTACCCGGCTCCTTAAATCCAACACATACTTGCTAATTATAATCTCTGATATAGAACTGCACCTAAGCCATCTGTACTAGCATCTATATGTACCTTAAAGGGGATCTTTAGTCAGTGTAGGTAGCTATAATGGGTGGGCTAGATAAAACCTTTGATTGAAAACCAGAGGTCTCAAATACACTTGACACACACGGTCCAAGTCCCACTTAAATCCCATGACGTTGTTCCCTTTACCCAAAACCGCCCGCGTTCACACTGTCACTCATGAAGGGGTTTAGCAATTTTGGGAGTATGCCCTCTCAAAACGTCTGTAGTAATCCCTGAAATCCCTAGAAATGTTCTAAGCTATCTTCACATTACATGGGGTGGGCCAAGTTTTGATGGCTGCAATCTTATCAGGGTTCGTTTCAATTCCCTCTTCCGACACAACATGACCTGAATTTGACCTCGTTTTCCTCACAAGTCCACATTGGCAGGCTTCAGTTTGAGAACCACACTCACCCAACCTTTTCAGAACCATCCTAGTCTAGCGTTGCATGGTGCCTACAAAAGTTGAATAAATATGATTATATAGCCTAAATCAAAGATGCATTGTTCATGACCATGGTCCCCTAAAACATTTTTTCCATCAATCTCTGGAAGGGTCTGGGGCTTTCTCAATCCAAAGGCCATTCTGTACCTCATAAAATCCTAAGGGTGGTAAATGCAGTCTTTGCCCCTTCCTCCTCTTTTTATGGAACCTCCAGAGCCAGACTCGTAATCTAGGGACGAAACCACACTTCTTTGCCCTGGTTCAGAACCTTCGCTCCTATGTAGGGGCATAACTAGCCTTTATCGGTTTAATGTTTATGTTTTCCGCAGAGCTACAGATTCTTAGTTTACCAGTGCCTGGGCTTCTTAACTATCATCTATTTGGTGATGCATAAGGGACCTGTGGGATTCCCTAATAACTCCACGAGCTAGCATATCATTGAGACATTTTTTTGACCTCACTATATGAGGCAGGGGGATTCTTCTATATCATCTCTTAAATGGGGTGTCATCTCTAGTGGAATTTTGCATGTTCCACTGTCAGAGGTATGTCCTAGGGTCATTGTCATTTCCAGCAAATGCCTCTATATTATTTCTGAGGACCTCTTTAATTGTCCTAGTTGCCATCTGGTTGCCGGGCAACCTTCCAGATTTAGCCACTTGTACTTTGTTCGCTTGTGCCAACTTTTGTTCAGATCATCATTTTGACCCTAAATTGGTCAAGTTTGACTGCATGTTTGGCTAGCATTTCCTGTTAAACTAGTGTGCAGATAAAGATATCTGCAAACTTTCTTTGGGTTGGGTTTGAAATGTTATGGGTTGGTTTGATCCATTAAAGAGGCTTTTGGCAGGTCAGAAAATTGATTTGACTATTCAAGGGCTGTGAAAAACAGGTTACTCAGTAGTCCTTCTGGCAGAAGTTGGTTGGTGGGTTTTCGATACACTACTTGTAAGTATGCCCACAGTTTGGCTCAGTTGGTTTTGCCTCTTAGCACCATAGTTTGGTTAGGGTGAACACAAGTGGTCGCTTTAAAAAACACTTTCTTTCTGACAGGACCCAATCTCCCTCCACGTCTGTTTACTTTCTCCTCTTCATTTAGAAACTGTATGCCAAATACCAGGGGGTGGAAATTGTTGCCATTTTGTGCAGGTACTGTGGCCATGTCTCTTCGAAATGGTGAACTGGTCCTTCGGGAAAATAGATTGTCCCTGACCACTTGGCCATTGGTAAACCTGTGACCCATACCCACCACTGCTATGCAACTTTTACCATCACGAAACTGGACCAAATTTTAATTTTTCCCCACTTTTCATCAATATTGAGTTTTGATGGGCCTTTTGGATTTTGGGACTCCCATTGGCAACTGGGGGGCCCCCTAGCTACCTGTCCCCCGGCAGGGTGGGTGCCTTGTTTGTTTAAGAATATTTTTTCTGGGCGTTTTCCTCCACTCTTTATGGGTTTCGGCATCCTTGTGCAATGTGACCTACCCTTACCCATTTGAGCCGTGAATTTAGGAGTCTGCTTATGCCTAGTCTGATTCATTCACCGTCCCTCCTCTTCCAGTTCTTCTAATCCTAAGAGTTTATTTGTTTCAGTTTTAGGGTCAGATCGTCTGTTTAGTTGAGGGGTGGTGGCTCTAGGGGGGTTGCTAGTGGGTTTGGAACCTTTGGTTTACAAAACCACTATTACTAAGTGCAGACCGTGGAGCCTCCCTTTCTTCCTGCTCCCAAATCCTCATCACTTTGCTCAATAACCCTCGTCAAATGTGAGGGATGGGTCATCCTTGTGACCAGGGCCTGTTTCTTTTCGCCTCATTGCAAATGACCCGGCCAAATATTAGCTTGAGGGTGGGGTCACATTTCTGTAGAAATCCCCGCCCTCTCTCTCTTCTCAACACTGTAACACCTAGTAATTTGCAAACACATAAAGAGCCCCCGCGTTTTCCATGACTCTGGCGGGCGGCGGGCGAGCTGACGGGGGGGGGGGGGCGGGCGGGCGTTTTGGAAGACCCGTTCTCCATGCACCGTGGGCCCCCCCCCCGGGGCGTAAGCGGTTTTCCCTCCGAGTCACCACCTCCTCTCAACTTTTAGTGTGTTATGCTCTATATAGAACGTTAGCCTACTATTATTATTGTTATTAGAATATTGTTATTATTATTATTGTTGTTGTTGTTGTCGTTGGGTCGTTGTCGTTGTTGTTGTCGTTGTTTGTGTTGTTGTTGTCTGTCGTCGTTTGTTGTTGTCATCATTTTTGGGTTTTTTGTTGTTGTTGTCGGCCGTTGTGGTCGTTGGTCGTTTGTTGTCGTTGTCAACACCCCGTAACGCATACTAGTGTTCAAAACCTAAACAACACCGGTTTCTTTTTCTGAAAAACCATTGTTCTGATGGCAACGAATTACTCCCCCCATTTAAAGTCACAATTGACAGGTTTTGAGATTTAATTAGCAAATCGACTTGACATATCATCGTTTAAACATCGTAAATATGTGTTCAATAGGGTGTCTGGCGGTTGAATATAGACACAATCTGTATACATCGCATCCCTAAGTGTTGAAACAGTTATGGATTTGTTTGGAACATTTTTGAAAACCCTAAAATTGTCCTCCTACCGCTCTCCATTATCCAGCTTCCAGCCGGTAAGATTGCAGGAAGTCCGCCGTGAATGATTGCAAAATACCACCGGACCGAGCGAGCTGCGGAAAAATCGCTAGCATGAAACCGAGTTCGAGAAACAGCCCGCTCCGCCGCAGATCCGCCCCGCCCGCGCCGCGGCCGCCCGCCGCCCTCACCGCCCGTCCTTCGTGCATGGAAACGGCTCCATGAAAATAACGTTTAGAGCGATTTTAGAAGACGCCCGGCGTGCATGGAACGCGGCTTAAGGCCTGAATGCTGATGCACTCTCCCTCTCCCTCTAGGTACTCATATATGCCTGCTTAGTCTCACCAGCCACACTTTCACTGTACCATAAGATCTTTCAAGTTGTTTCATGGGGACCTCATACCTTTGCTTTTGTGCCAAGATACCTAACAACTTCAGCACTTGACCCATGATTGCCTTTCGAACTAGGATGGAATGTTGGGTGATCACTCTCTCCTGCACAAGCAACAACTTCATGTTTTCATGCCTCAATGACACCTCTCCTGGTTTCGGGTTAGGATCACCCCCAGAGAAATAGAAATGCGTTGATGCAGCTGCTGCAATATTGGGGTGGAGTAGGTGGGTTTGCAATTCTAGGTGGCATCGATGGGGATATCACTGTTGACAACAATGGAATTCAAATGTTGATAATAGGCCTATGGTGGGAATATTACCGGCAACTGTGCCTGAATTCCAACACTCTTACATGCACGTAGGTGATGAAATGGGAATACATGCAAGGTGTCAATTAAATAGTGATACATGAATTCATTTGCCAAATACTGAGTCATCTCTGCAAGCAAGTTTCGCAAATAATCCAAACACACTTTCAACAAAGCCCTCCTTTTACAATCTTATTGATCCCTCAGCATCGGGAGCCGTTGTAACCTTTGTTAGCAATCTGCTAAAGATAACAGCTTCCAACAAAATTTGAACTGAGGGGGAACAGGTCTAGATTTCACGACAGGACTGGAATCCACGTCTGTAGAGGGTGTGACAATTTACCCAAACTTTAATAGCCTACTGAACCTCAACTCGCAAACAGAGAAATATGACTCGGAGAAGGCAATCAACACATAAACGGATTTGATCATGAACAATGAACATATATTAATCTAAAACTATTCCTCAGACTCTACTTTCTCCAAGTTCACATTATATCAAAAAACATGAATAACAAGATGTGGATTAATTCCTTAAAATATCAATTTAACTTACGGTGGCCAATTTACGGCTCTAGATGGAATATGTGCACAACCGGGACGCGGCGCGGAGCATGGACATCTGATCCAGTAGCTGATTAGTGGTCTTATCGTCTTCCTGGAACACTTGGTCAACAGGGTGTATGGCGGGGCGTCAGTGGAGACAATCTACGGGATGGAGTTGGTGGCAGGAAGTGCTTCAAAGTGAGTGCCTCGTCCAGAAGGACTCAAGTGGTGGGATGAAGATTAAATAGTTTACTCCCAGTATGACAGGCTTCGCTGAAGTCTCCAAATTTGTAGTTTGAATATCCACAAAAATAAATATTAAGCTGGACGTGTCCTGGTATCCAGTGAATTACACCTATCCTACCAGCAGTGTCCTCCCACTACTTTTGTGCGGCGGCGCCGCCCGTGGCACAAACAATTGAAATGGTCACAAGCGCCCCGGACCGAACGCTTTACCCCCACACCCCGCCCGGACAAAAACCCTGAGCGCCCGACCAAAAACAACAACCAGGCCCCTGTACAAATGTCACTCAAAGGAGCGATATACATGATTACCAAAGTTTCGTTTTCTTCTGCCGCAGTCATATCCCTTGCATGTTTGTCGATTCTCCAAAACTACCTCTGACATAAACTGGACTCCAAGTTCCGATTTGCGCTGCTACCGTCTATACACAAGAGCAAGAAAATATCCCCACATCCACACATCGAGCGCTACACACTGCTCGTTCATTGAATCACGAGTGCATCCCCATAGGTCAATCATATAACCAACACGGTATGCCTGTACGTATCATCTCTATATGATTTCAGAGAGACCGGCGCTTCACACTCACTGATTCTCTCCCAGCATACATTACACGGTATTTTGTATGGACATAATAGTTGGACTGATCTCGGAACACGGGATCGGGATCCGCGATTTGTTGTAAAATTCACCTGTTATTTGCGTAGGCCTACATACACTCCTTCAATTCAAATGGCTTATTTTACTGACTAATGGGAGAAAGAATTGTAATTAAAACCCATCTTTTACATGGTTTTTATACCCATTTACAAACACTTTTGAGGTTGTGATTTGCTTCGGTATTTATGCTAAATTAAGTCATCGTTAACGTAGCAGCATGCAGTTTATTTGGGCGTTGTGTAGCTACTTTGTACATGCCTTGAATGCATGTGTTCCATGTTGGGAGTTGTAAATCGGGGAAAAGGGAAATAAAAAAAGAGGAAAAAGGGTGGAGGGGTCTACCTGCCGAAAACAGTAGCAAACTCAAAGCATGATATTTAGCGTCGTGAGTCGTTCAATATTTGAGTAGCCTTTTAGGTAGGGGTCGCGCCTAAAAGTTTGAATGACGTTGTTATAATCGGAACACCTTTTCGCGATCCGGGGCAATTTACCGATTCCGATCATGCATAAACTCGACCAGTTCTGATACCGAAACCGCTGATCGGTTGAATACTACAATGATGTCTAAATTTTTCCAAATTTTTGAGAGCAAAACACTCACTTTTGAAAAAGGAAGGCATCAGAAAAACAGCCCGATGTCTGAGACTTTGAATGTCCGGCCGGTCTTTTCACCTCAGCGCGTCTAGGGCTCTTATTTTAATGGAGATTGGAGAACACATGGAAGATTTAATTGCACACAGAGAGTCAGAAGCAGCCCTGAATCGCAATTGACAGCACTGGGTTGGGACATTTGCAAAATCACTAGAAATCGCATCCAAGGGTTCTAGTCGCGTAAAAACCAATATTGAATAAACAGTTCAATACTCAGCTGTTAAATGAATCGCGCCGATCTGGTAGCCTGCTATTGGGAAACGGTCCGTAAACGTTGATTCATGCAGAAAACATTCTCTCGGCATTATGAGGAATATATTTTAAATATACTTACACGATGCTTGTATAGTGGTTAAATCCCAAAGTTCAATGCGCTTTATTTGTCGTACGTGCGTATGAGACTCATGACAAGGTTGTGGTGCAATCCACTTCAGAAGGGATTGCTGCGGGAGGGTCGAAGGGGGGGGGCTATGGTGGGGAAGTTCAGGTTGGCGAGAGTGGGTGTCTAGTGGGATCCGGGCAGGGGCCGATGTTTCATATCGCGTTTCGAAACTACCTCAGCTTTGTACGTCCACTACACTGAATAGAACATTGTACTCCCTCAGAAAATGTGGAAGGAAGCATCACAGTTCCGACTGCATCCTTGCTGACAGTTTTCGTTAAACAAACCTTTTTATTTTGCCAGCTTTTGGGAAGAACTTTTTTTTTTTTTTCACTTTGCTAATCGGAGGAAAATTAGAAGACACTGCTGTAAAATGAGATTTCTGGTAGTCCATGAAAGCAAATATGGCCCAAATATGCACCATTTGGAATCTAGCCCACTGTTTTTCGAGGCCAAAATTTTCCAAGGGGACTGGGGGTATACCCCCTCCACCTTAGACCCCTCCCCCGGACGGCGATCCCCTCACCACCCTGACCAAATTTTGAGACCTGCAAGAACACCTGCTCCGTCTCACAACTGCAAGCATATCTTTAGATAAGATACTTTTCATCTCACAATCACAAGTTCCCGATGAAAAAACACTTTCCCTTGATAAGTTGCTCGAGTTGATTCGTGCTATAAGTTGCTCGGTTGATTCTTGATAACAGCCAAATGACCGCGTGCCTATCTCGCTCTAACTTAGGCAATTACTAGGTCTAATTTTGTCTTGCTCTGACCCAATGATAATTAGCATACGTAGATTGTATGCCTGAACAGGGTGGTGGTTTGAGAGTGGCCCTGTCCAGACACAGTACATTCCTTTATAGGGATGTTTCCTGTATAACCCACACGCCTCACACAGTAGATTCCATAGGGATGATCAAAAGTTTCCCAACTCAAAGAAAAACTTTCCAGGGGTTCCTGATTGGCAATAAATTTGTAGTCACACCCCTCTCTATGGTTGTCAATTTCAAGTGCAGGAGGCTTAACTATCATTATTGCACCATAGGCTGAATATCTTGCACACACAGAGGGCTGAAATATCCTCATTTTGCACCTGTGGCAGGTGCAGAGCTCTGTTTCCCCCCTTGGAAATATCAACATATTAAAACTGTTCGTCAACCTCCGACTGGTCCTTTCTTACGAAATTAACATTCAATGCAGTATAGTCTCCCCAATCACAGTAAGAATCAAGAAGTATTTTTACGGTTTTAGTAAATAACAAGAACTGTAAAAAAAAAAAAAATTTTAAACTAGATCGTGGGAAATGCCACCAGACAATCCTGTAACAAGTGGGCTAGGCCATGACCTTCATGCAAAGAGAGAAAATAGACTTGACCTCTCAAACCCTTTACCTATTCTAGGGAACTGCCAAGGTTGATCATGATCCCCTACTATTAGTTGGTTATCAATTATATCAGACAGTATAATACATTGAGAGCCATCAGGCTACATCTATGTTCAATTTCAAAGTTTGCCCGATTTTTGGTGAAACTTTGTCAATTTGCCTAAATTTGCCTAAGTTAGGCAATTTTAGAGAGTCCCATTTCGACAAACTTTTATTACCTCCTCCTAGTAGACATTGCCAATATCATCCCTTTTGACTTTGAATTTGGTCACTGATTTTATATGCTGTTTCTGTAAATGCTAATACCGAATCTTTAAGCGACACATGGAACTTGTAATTGTTTGCATGGTGCTAATAGAATTGAACACCTGATCGCGCAACCAGGCGGGAAGACACTGGTGGCGATCGCCTTGGTCTTGGATGAGGCTACTATACGAAAAGCTCAAAAAATATTGGCAGCTTTAAACATAGTGGGGGGGGGGGGGTAAAAAAAAAAAAAAGAAAAAGATAAAAAAAAAAAGCATCACATCAATTTGGGACCAGTAGGTATTGGTTGCATTTTTAATAAAATATCAAATAAATTTGATATCTTTCCTTTGCCCTCTTCCAGATCGATGATATCCCACTGCCATTTTTTTTCCTTGTAGTGGAATTTCAGAGCACAGGTCGCTAAAACCGATTGTCTTTCTAAAACTTTTTGTTTTCCTGCTAACCAAAAACCCCTCAGTTGGTGAGGCTCCTGTTCCTTTAATTCCTTCACTACTCGGGCAAGGGATATACGTGGCTCTTAATCATTTGGGCTTGTCCAACACTGGGACCTGACCAGGCTGGAGGAAGCGAAAGAGCCCCAAAATCCAAAATGCCAAATATGATATGTATATTTACAATACTTTGTTTTACAATACTCCGATGAGGAATTTTTCCTACTTTCTGCTCTTGGTTTCCAATTTGAAATGTGGTTAGTGATTAGCTAATATTATAGCCTGTATTTGTATATCTATTTCCTCCTACTAGATAACCTTTCACTCATCATAAGCTCGATCTTAATCTGAGTATTCTTGTAATCAGAAGCCCTTGGATGCAAGGTGGATACTTTCGTTTAAAACAATGAAAAAAAATCCAAAAAGGTATGATCGGGGAATTGTTTCTTCATACATGGCTACATGACCCCTATTGTTATGGTTATGTTCCAGGCTTCTTATATGTAGCCTCCTTATTAGTTGTAGCTTCTATTATGAATGCAAGAAGTGTTTTTGGGGGTTAACTTTCTCTGCTAGGAGAACCTTTTGAGGAAACAGTTCTCTTGTGAGAAGGGATCATTCTTGAAATAAATATAATTTTAGTGAAGAGTGTTTTGCCATTTTATTTGTACATGTGGTGCTTGAAACAGGCTGGATAGATGAAGCTCATTATTTCTTCATGGACACTATAGATTTTTTTTTTTCATCTGAGAGTCATCATAGGCTAATAAAAGAGATTTTGTGAAACCAATAGTTCACAAGTTATCGAGTTGCAAATTTTTACCCAGGTGTAATATTTGTTAAAACTTACAACTGAGGCGTCCTTGTGCACCGCTGATTTTACCACCAAACGCTACAAATATTGTCATACATTCCTAAACTGTTGCCCAAATCTGAGTTAGGTCAGAATTGAGAAGATGGGATGATGGCACAAATGGTCAACGTCAATAGCCAAGTTCATGGTCACTGTCCTGATGGGTATTACCAGCTTTCCCTCTGTCCTGTTCTGTTCGGCAGAAAGGTTTCGTGCTTGTAGCACTTGGTGCACAAGAGGTGCAGTGAGATTAACGGGAATTCCAGTTCTGGCTTTGATTTTCCGTGTCAAATCTGTACAGTAGATGCACACACGACACTCTTCACAATCCTTCAATGCACCAATATCAACCAACTATGATATATGACCGAATCAGGGGAATCATAAGTGAAAGGAATAATCTGAAACTCCTTGTGGGTCTTATCAAAGTAGGTGTCCCCCACTCCCAGGGTGAAAATACATGAATTGAAAAGTGTAACGATAAACAAATGTTTGAAATAACGATTGCAATGCCCTTACATAAACCGTTCACTGATGATGTTTCTTCACAGGTGTGGATAGACATAGACGGGGTCCATCAGAACACATGTTCATGATACCCGCCTCACCCAATACCCTTGGGATCATCGTTATGGCAGGTCTGCCTGGGATTTTTGGATCCCACCCTCTAGCCCCTTCACCTGGAGACGGTAAGTTGACTTTGTCCCTCAGCCCCTCCTAACCCTACCTACCCCTCCCCCTACACTACCACTCCCCTAACATACCCTACCCTGCCCCACACTTACCAACAGGGGCCTGACCAGCATGTATGGTAGACCATAGTGCATATTATCTGCCTGTTTGCTGGCCTGTTTTGCCTGATGATTGTTTGGGTAAGCCCCTGAGGCGGCAATGCATGGTGCTGTGGAGTCTTTGTGAGTGTATTGACAGGGTGGGCGATGAACAAGAACCTATGATTCACCTCTGACAAGGACTCACCCTGTTCGGGTATAGGGTATTGCATGTTGGCCAAGCAAACTGATTCCTGGTAGTGAAACGACCGCCCATATTACTATCTGCACTATTGGTGCAGAACCTTATTCATACACAAACTGTTTATGAACGCCCACCACAGTCCAACTTGTGGCAGTGTTTTGAGATGGTGCGCACAACCATAGTGGACTAGCTGAGGCTAAGGCGCCACAAAAAGTGTTGCATCGACAACAAAAGTGGATGGCCGGGAGGCCCTACCATATTCAGTGACTGAGCCTAAGATATGCATCTCCTGTCTACGATTTCCTCCCCTCTCAAATAACGTAAGGCCATAGCCTGATAATGCACATCAGGATAAGGGCACACCACCAAATATGCGCCTCCTCCCCCCCCCCCCACCCCTCTTCAGACTGACCACCCTCACCCACCCGCTTCCGCCCCCATTTTTACCCCCCCCCCCCCCCTCCCACCACCCCCCCGCTCTCCCCCCTGTGGTGGCCGAAAGGCCCCTTACCAATTCCAGCAGCTTACTATCTCTTCAGAAAGAGAAAGTAAGTTTACAAGAATGTCATATTCTGAATAGCCCTCCCACGTTCACCTTGCTTTGGCCACCCCCACCTCCCCTTCCCATCTGAGCACAATCTCATATTTCTTTCAAGTAGTTAAGCCCTTAACTGCTCACCCTAGGTAATATTTATACAAAAGGCATCTTCAAAATGGATTGTGTATTTGTTTACAGTATGGCCTGAACCCGTCACAGTTGGAGTAGCGTTCACTTGATTGGCGGGGGTCTCTGCTATCTGCTCGCCTCTCTGGTGTACTAGCTGATCAGAAGGGTAAGAAATAAATTGATTTCTTTTTTTGGCTTTCTATGGTTCAGAAGCCGTTAAGTTCATGCAGGAACTCTGTGCCTTTAATGTTCCTGGATTAGCATGGCGTAATACCGCACCATCTAACCATCCCACCTGTCCCTGGGCCTGACGCATTCTTTGTTGTTTGATCGTCCAAGGCTACCGAAATTTGACAAAACTCTGCCTCAAGTTTTTCTGCTGTCTCTATTAGGATCAAAATACACAATGTTGGTAAAAACAGAGGCGTGCTCTCATTATGCATTAGCTTCTCTAATTACTAAATCATATGATATGGAAATATGGGGTTCGGAGATCTTTGTGGACGGTCTCTTCAGACCGGGCACGTGGGCATCATAGCCTCTGAGGCGATGGTGGATCTTCCGCAGGAGAGGCACTATACCTCCATGGCTTATCTCTTCCCTAAACAGATTTCCTTTGACCCAATAGCAATGGTCCACATCATGCGATAAGTAGCAAGCACTGTGTGGGGTATCTCCTCAGAGAACAAATTGCAAGGAGTGAAACACTGCTCAAAGGAGGGTTAACCCTATTCTTGCGACCTTTACCACGCTGAATTAAATTGAGAGCAGACTTCATCTTGACGCATTTTTTCTGCATCAGTTTCCATGGTGATGTATCAAATAAATGCTACCCTGTTTAGTCTAAACATGACAAACATGCGCCTGCCACAATTTTGGTAAGTTATGTAAATTCAGGCCCTGAATTGGCCGAGATCTGTATTTGGGAGTTCGTGTAACACTCACATTTTTCACACATAACACATAAAATCCATAGAATTCCGTCATGAAGCACACTTGTCATTTTGCCATCGATTCATTCCCCCGTGATGATACCATCATTATGTGTGACTCTTGGTATAATAATTGCATTGGCATAGTTTAGGGATGTTATCTAAATTATTTTATGTAGCCTCGCGGCCGCAGTCGCGATGACTACTCGTGTGGCTGCTATGAATTGCCCTTGTTCCGCAGAGGTCTGGCAAGGAAGCGCCGGGCAGAACGCCTCCGCACAAACCTCAGCAGGCCTGTATTTGTTTGTATTATACTAGGTCATAATGAATCTGCCATCGCCCGGCTCAAGCCCGCTGGTTTTAGAGCGAATTGTAAAACCTATTGTTAGGGTTGTCTATCAGCGCGAGAACACCCTTAGATCAACTAGCCAAGACCTGAAATGAAGCTCCATGTTTCATTAGTATCGGTACACTGTACGCTGATATACTTTGCATCCATTATTTTACCACTATACAGTGCGAAATGGGGTGTTCCGATTTTTCCTAGAATGTGTTTTACATTCGTTTTGAAATCACTTTTCCTGCTGTCCCAGGTATGGAGGAAATTTAATATAATCCACAAATTGGTGTTTGTGATCCTATCTACCCATAGAGTTCATTCCCCTATAGAAACAAGAACGCCGCATTGCAACTTTCGTCTACGTAGTATGATCGCAGTATCTGATGCTATGCGCTTCCCTATTCGGTTCTTACACTATTTTCCCCTTGACCAATACTTCCTACTTGTACACCCAGTTCCTTCCCCAATGTGTACCGCTACAGAATCCGCGCCCATAACTCGAATCTGGAAGGGTTTTTTTTTTTCCGACTCTTTCTGGTGGATAGACTCCTCGCCCTATTTAAAGGATGCTCTTTCCTCCATCCACGGATACCGAACCCCTTCGAGAAATCGGTCGTAATCCCGGCTTTGCCTCGCCCAATGATACCAGTTCCCCTTTCCTCGAAAATTATAATATACTAGCCGGCTGACGACCGATTTTCTTCGAAAGAGGTACTCCCGATGGAAGAGCATCCTTCGTTATTTTTTAGAAATCTGCTCAACAACCGAAAAGTGGAACATCCCTTCCGTTATCGGTTATAGCGATTTTCTTTAGCGGACCCCATTTCCTGCAATACAGTTATCGGACGCCGGCCAATCTACATTGTATTGTTGTGTAATGTGCTAATGTACAAAGCTGTGTGCGTTTTGAGAACCACAGGCATATGTACAGTGTTTCTGCATACTGTTACCCGATCCGCGCCTCCATAGCCCACACCATAGCCACCACGATTTCGTGACCCTTTATTGATTGTTAAAAAGGCAAGTAAGCAAACATCGAGAAACAAACATCTCTTTTTATTCACGTTGTGAAGAAGTGCTTTGACAGTTTTCCCCACTTATTTATTGACTTCCATGACTTCAATTACTTTTAGGAGCAATTTTTTTCATGACTTCAAGGCCTTGAAATGACAAAGCAAAATTCCAAACTTTCCCTTCCGGGTTTTCCATGCCCCGTACGAACCATTCTCTTATAGAATCCAGCAATAGAGTCCAACCTAGGTGAAATCACCTAACTTTTGTCACAACAGCTATTCATTGTATAGGCCCTGAAGTAGAACGAACGAAATGAGCTCCCTGGGCAGCGAGCTCGCAAAACAGGTGCCAATAACTTTTTCAAATGTAGGCCCTACAGCATTACCATTAGATTCACACTCATGTAAAAGAGTGTATTGTAAAACAAAAACAGTTTTTAAATATCGATGACGGATATTTAGGCTGAAAGAACAGATTAAGGAGCGCCGATGAAAGAATGCACGGCAGCATTGAGCTGGGAATGTGTTACTTGTAGCCTGATGACTCCTAACAAAATATAAAATTCTTTCTGGATGCACCATCATGTCAACACCACTACTGTTGAAACTTTTTTGTACTAACAGATTACCGAAGGTTCGTATAATTTTTGCTATACTATGAATCAGAAAGAAACGATCTACAGAGCTAGAGGTAAGTTTTAACTCTATTCACAATCAACTACTCGCGGCTTTCCGCTCATCACGCATGTTTTTGCTTCCGCCTATTCTCCATTCAGTAGAGTTTTCAATGGGTTTTTTTTGGCAAACTGGAATAAGCGATGTATGTGTACAGTATCTCGCAGACTGCATCGCAAGGGCTGTATGGGCCTACTGAATGACATTCCACGCATACATCACTGTTTCATTCCTTTGCCGTGCTCTAGCGCGCTCCGGTCGCCGAGTAAAAAATACAAGTAGTATCGTCCCTGCTTGCAAAGGTTGTTGGGGGGCTACAAAGTGAGAGGCCCCGTGTGGCCTACTTTCACAGACAAATCACGTTAGATGTTTGTAGACAAATGTGGGGGAGAGAGGAAGAGGCCTACTTGTACTTCCCTCAATCAGTCATAGCACCCTGTGTGTTTTAACTGTGAGTCGACATACAGACTATTCCAACAGAAAGGATTTGGGCAACCAACAACTACTACCTTTCCTTTTCTTTTAAATTGAATAGCCTGGAGGGGGGGGGTTGAGAAAATACAGACGAAACCCACTCCATGCACTCTCGCAAATGTAACAAATAAAATCATGTTTCCGTAACAGCATTTATCATGCATTTGGAAATGTAGCCTAGTGCTGAAATCTCCCCTCTCGCAACTTGTCCCCCCGCCCCCCCCTCCCAGATGCCGTCTTCAAAAATGTTCAATATAATTTTTTTCTCAGGGCGAAATATGAGGTAAAGTTTCAGGAGAGAAGTGGAACAACCCCCCCCCCATACACCCTAGGCAATTCTCCACGTGATCCCTACTCCAATGCCCTAAATAGTTCATCCCGGTCCCCAGATGTTTTCTATTTTGGTCATTCGCCTCAGCTCCCTACCGCCATCCTCCCTTTTAACCCCAGTCTTTGCAGACTGTACCATCATGTATTGACTAGGATACCGCTACAGTTATTGCCAGACAGCAGAGTTGCATGGCTCCCGACTGTCGATAGTGATAGGAAAACTCCCAAATAATAAACAGTGGCTGGCGTAATAACGTGTGCGATTTCTGGATGTTTGTCACCGTGCCGGCATAAAGTGCAATCGGTTATTCCGGGGAAACACATATGTGCTCTCGGGCAGCACTGTATTGTGCAGACTCGAGCCTTTGTATTCGGAAAATTGGACATGTGAGGAAAACGGAGGGGTGGTTGTAGGGGGGGGAAGGGTTGATATCGAACTACTTGATTGTAATATCATTAATTTGTGGAGAGGGTCACTCCAGCATCGCGTGATCGTGGTTAGATTATAGTCAACACTTGAAGCAAATTGCTGTCCATGACACGGTGGAACAGTTATACAGAAGCTGTTTATGAAATTCCTCAAAATCTGTGATAATTTCGAATTGACGCATTGAGTGATCGAGCGACTACGGAAACAGCCTGCGGGCGGTACGTGAACCGCCTCAACCGTAGCTCCTGCTTGCGATTGAAAGGAATTAACATCTCCCCATTTTGTTTTCAGCAACGGCTGTATATATTCTGACCGACCTACGCGTTAATTCTGTCTTATTTTACTTATTATCTCAGACAATGCAAGCCAAACAATTGACTCCATTCCCCCTCGATAATTTCCTTGCCCTGGGAGTATTAAGCGCAAGCTGCAACTGTTGTACTCAATTTCTTGTACTTCGTTAGTCACCCGCCCACATCACTGCGAGAGCTTTTGAAAATTTAGATCGTCATTTTTCCCCCTACGTGTTACAAAAATATGGCATATGACATGATTTTCACAGACTATCACTACTCAGAACACTACAAAACTTATAAACCCTTCTTAAGGAAACCTCAACCACTAGAATGGTCGCCGCAAGAGTAATTTCTCCCTATCTTTGTTCCCATGTGAACTTGCATCTCATCCTCGATTTTCTCCTAGCTCTACTCCTTCCCCCTTATCTCTCCTACACTACGTCAAAAACATGATTTTCTATCGCGACCAGCCCCGCCAGCTCATACTATACTAGCCAATACATAACCCAATGATTGAAACAAGGGCACCCGAATAAAGCTGAGTCGCAACGTTCCATCCCCTTTTTTTAAAGATGTTGCAACGTATAGGCGCAATCAAATAGTATCAAGATATGGAAACATTCAACTCTGCCGCCCCCTGCTCACAAGTTTGCCCGTGGCCCCGTGATAAACTGAATGCGCCCTGGATTTCCAGTACTCGTAACGCACTGTGTCAGGTGTGGCTTCCATTTGGCAGCTTCACTGCTTGTGTCAGGGTGTATTGGAAATGACTAGAGACCTAACAGCAATAGTAGCATGAAACCAGCGAACAGACTCAAACAAAAAGGAAAATCTATCCAGACCCTTTTTCCGCATTTATTTCGGTAGTCCTGTTGCTCCAATCATGTTCAGATTTGGGGCTGACGAAATATTTTTTTTCAGAGAAGTAGACTAGCACTTACCAGAATCTTCACTAAGCTTGGAATGATTCTCCTCCTTGACGGTAGTGAAACGAAAAATATACTAACCTTTTGTTAATAGTATGGAGCAAAATTGTAAACTGCTGAACGTTGGTAAATTGCGTTTGATTTCGGAGCATATTTTGCTTATTTATCTTCCCTCCAACTGTCATTTTTCCGCTACTTCTCCATAAGCCGTCCCATGGTTACTATTCGATTACCCCTGGTACATATCAATGTTATTTTGTTTATTTCCGTTGTGAATACGTTACTGCAGGGCACACCACATGCACCGTGGGGTCTTTGGGGACCGCCCGATGTTCTATGCTTTATTTTCGTAAGGCCCTTTTGTTTCATTAAGTCCCGTTATCATAACGTTCAAATTTTCGGAAAAAGGGTCCGTTATTCATAATGCCAAAAAGGTCCGTTATTCTAATCAAAAAGGGGGCTTTGTTCTAAGGTCGATAATTCATATGACCATAACAAGCCCGTTTTCCATAATTATCAAAAGGGTCTGTTATTCCTAACAAGCACAAAGGGCCGATATTCATATAGTAAACAAGTGTCCTAATTCTAAAAGCGAAAGGGACCGTTATTCATAACTATATAGCGTCCGTTATTCATATCGCGAAAAGGCCCGTTATCATTATAGTGAAAAGGTCCGTTTATTCATAATAGGACAGAGGCGTATTCATATCGCGAAAAGGTCGTTAGTCTATGTGTTTCTTCATGATATACTTGCCAACCATATGATTCTACTATTGCGAGGTTTGGCAGACGCGAACCCATAACACGCTGCAACACCTTTTTGTCAGCTGCGATCCCCTGTGCAGAAATCCACGCTGGTTTTGTTTTCCTATTATGAATAACGGAACCTTTTTTTTTTCCTATGATGAATATCGGAACCCTTTTCCCTTTATGAAGAACGGACCTCTTTTTCCTATTATGATCGTACCTTTTTCCCATTATGACTATTATCGGAACCTTTTTTTTTCCCCATTATGAAATATCGGGAAACCTTTCTCCTCCTTAATAATAACGGACCTTTTTTCCCTATTATGAATACAGACCTTTTTTTCACTATTATGAATACCAGACCTTTTTACTATTATGAATATCGCCTTCTGTTGTGATTCTGAATATCGTACCTCTAATGATAAGAACCTTTTTTCGGCCATTATGAATAACGGGCGTATGAACAAAAGGCCTTATGAATAAAAGCTTTATGAACAAGACAAAACGACCTTATGAATAAAAAACCCTTATCAATTGGTGCTGTGTCACCGGTCCTTTTACCCCCTACCCCCTTACTTTTATAGGATCTCCATGCAAACATTTTTTCACTACAACACCACGGACGTACTCGTAACAGGCCTTGTACCCTGCAAATTAACTCTAGACGTGCATCCAGTGCCCCCCCCCCCCCCTAGCTGCTCTAATCACATGTAATTGTATCCGGGTTTCAAGACTTCATACTACAGTTCAATATAGCCATCTTACTATATAACAATTATACCGGTATAAATAACAACAACTATAGCCATAGGATTAACAGTTTTTTAATCTAGGCCTTTAAAACTCAATGTTGCAGCTGGAACGTGTAATATAAAGGCTCATTTTATTAATCGGAGTAGCATCATTAATAACGAGAAACTGGAGGCATTATGTTGCACGGTGAAGGGCGGGATAACAGCAACCAAGTTCATTACTTATGCCCTCCGAACTGACGAATAATGGAGAAAAAAGTAGTACAGCTGAGACTGCAATAATGACCACGGAACTACATTATTACAGCGCTGAAGCACGACGAGTAACACCATTCCGTGCCTTGAATTTTGGCGCAAATGCGATCATTTTTTCTCCACCAAATTTAAATTGGTGATAAAACGAGCAACTTTCTCAGTATGTGGCTTTGGAACCTAAGTCTGTAGGTGGTATAATGACTTCTAGTTCGTTCTTTTTCCGTAATATCACGTATCGAACGATATTCCTACAACTGAGCCTCGTGAAACTTCTGGGGCCAAAGTGTAGTACCGGCCAGTGAAAGTACAGTGGGATTTTTCCAGTCACGTATTTGTTTGCCCGAACTTGGCTGCGCGGCCGAGACACGACCGAGCCTCAGGCCACGTGCTCGCGCGTATGAAACCGGAATACAATATGATCGTTCTATCAGTGCGATGCCGTATGTTATTCTTCGTGAACAGAAAAGTTCGTAATAAGTTTAGAACTCAAATCAATGACAATTGTTCAAAATTGTCGAGCATGATACACGTGGGTGAGTGAGATGGTTAGAAGCTGCACTATTTGCCAGTCTCCGCGAATACTTGTTGGGGTGGGGGGGGGGGGGGGGGGGGGGGGGAGGGGGAGGGGGAGACTAATGGAATGTAATCTGCTAGACTGCCGCGCTTCTTACCTGGTCGACTTCATTTACTCAGCCTCATTATTTCAATCTGAAGCCGACAGTGATAGGTGGGAATCGCGCCTAAGGGGCGGGGATTCAATAATAGACCACAATTTTCCTCTTTTATTTTCCTCATATAAGCAAGGTGATATCGAACAACTACAAAACAAACAGTTGAACACTGGCGCAAATCTACATGAATACTGCGTAGGAGACAACATTGATATCTTTCATTTCAACTTGTACAAGTATTATTAAAGAGAACAATCACAACACTATTTTCCTGCAGCCAGCCCTGTGAAATCCAAATGGGATCGTCGCTACTGATCACTTGCCTGTGCACATTCACGACAGTAATTCTGGTCTTTTTCACGTTGATAGTAACCATTGTTAGGCAATTGTTGTGGCTTTCTCGTCCGCCCGGAGATAACCGCGAGTATTAATTCTCGCACATCATAATGATCACAGCAGGCCATGGAATGACATGTCAATTATAGCCACAGCTCGGGACGAACAATAGCGGGGTGTGCCGAGGCAGGCAGCCGTGCTCACGGGCGCCGCGATGAATGGACGGCCCGTGAGTGGGCGAGTACCTGCAGCGTAGACGCATAAGGACTTTAGATAAACGTCCCTTAGTAGTAACGTGGGAAACAGACGGCAGCATAGTTATCAAGGCTGTGTAACACAGACTGACGCGCGGCCCTGGCGCGTCGCGGCTCACATTACACCACTACTCCTTCTACTAGCAATATGTTTGTGGATCGGGTAAAGCCTTGACAGTTTGAGCAAGGCCTTCCGCCTAATTTTAAATTTTTTTTGTTGGGGCTGCATTATACTGACTCACGAATCATCTATCTGGTGGGAAATTCAGTTCAACTTTGTAGCTAATGTGTTCATATATTCCTACCCCTACAAGCAGTCAGGCCAGCAATCTGATTTGATTCCTGAAACCGGTTCCGTCTTCCTCTAGTGTTGCTTATACAGAAAAATACCCGTATTATGATGGTGCTGGGATTCTACGTCTCAACGATCTGCTACCTTCTGCTTGGTTCCCAGACCCCCCTACTATTCACCTTCCCAAGAATTTCCGTTGATGTTGATATGGGGGAGGGGGTTTGCGGGGTTTTACTAATAATAATGAGATACTGGAGTGATTAGCCCACTTCAAACCAATGATGCAGGTTGGAGCCGATGAAGCCTGAGGACTGTTTCCGTATGCCTGTTGGACAAGGCATGTCTCCTGAAATGGTCCCCATGCCACCCCCCATGTTAAAGTGGGTACCTGTGAGCTGCCGTATGTGGCTGCTTCACATAGGAAAGTCCACTCAGGGGACATATGGAGTGACGTACTGAATGGTCGTGAGGAAGCAAGAGGTGACGTGCTGGTTTGACCGGTCACTAATGATCAGACGCGCTATTATAATTGAAAAAGGTATTAATCATATATTATTCTTGAATAATATACAAACAAATTATGGTGAGTTTGTGATAGTCCAATATTCTTAGTTTGTAAGTTCGCAACTAGGCTTAATGGCTCTCTGGGAAAAAAAAAATGATTTGCTACTCTGGGAATAGTCAAATAATTAACTCCCCATAACTAATGTCTTTATGACGGTACTCTTAAAGGTGTTGTGGGCCAAACCGACCGGGCCGATACGGAAATGCTGTGGATTCTAGAACCAAGGGGGCATCATAAACCTATTGAATGTCTTATGAACTAGACATGTGCCGGCGGGAAAACCGCCCGACGTGTTTATATCCCCGACACAATGGTTCTTCGTGGACCTCTTTGACGGAACAGGGAAAGCACATTAAATTTTGATTGTCTATTTTGACTCTGGTGACTAGAAATGGCCCGAACCTGTGGTTCAGGACCCAACGGTCCAAGTTTCCTTCAAATCCGACAAAGTTAGAAAAAATAACAACTAATTTGGAATTTGACCTCTGGTGACACTTGAATCACCATCATTTGTTCGGAACCAACTTGTTGTCCTCATCAACAAGTTACAGTAAATGGATTACCTCTGGATTTTGACAAAAAAAAAACAAATTGACCTCAGGTGACCTTGAATCACTGTCATGACTTTTGGGGCCATTGGTTGTCCACCCCCACAAGTTTTGTGTAAGTGCTAAATCGGACTACTCATTATTTTCATGTAAACCTGTAAAATAGAGGGCAGCAGACATTGAATAATGCCCACTTTCGACATAAACAAAAAACTCATCCGGGATTTTATTAAGACGGACAGGTGTACCAAGTTTCAGATCGATCGATAAAGCGTTGAGAGTTCTGGCGCTATGCCCTAAAGTTTCGGAGGTGGCACAGGCGGCAGAGACGGCGGCTACACCCCCAAAACCATAAATCCCGAACACTTAAAAGTGTTGCGCGGGATATAATGAATAAATTAGCATTCGAGTCTCTGCTATCGCCCATGCCCAATTGCCCATGAACATACAAGATAATTCAACGAGTAGTTGACGGCCTAACTTGAATTTAAGGCTTTTTGAACACGTCAATGTAGGTTTACAATCCAGTGATCGATTGAAGGGATTTGTCCAAAGAGGGGTCTATGTCAGATGGGGACATGATCCATATAGCATTGCACAGTATGTTGACCCTGTGCTGCTTGAAAATTGAGTAAGGATTCAACCTTTCTTGGAACTCGGAGAAGCAGAAGATTAAGGTAAAACATTGACTCTCACAGGAGGTCGATAGTCACTCATTGCAAATATTCAAATACAAAATCCGTATCCCTAGGGGTCCACTGCATTACAGCAAAATTAGAATAGGGGCGACCAAGAATCTCGCCCATGTACTGCCACCTAGGCAAAAAAATTTGGTGGCTTCCTGGATTTCTAACCCGGAAGTTTTGCTTGCAAGGTACCTCTCTGCTATTCTTTCGCCCACATAGTTGATTCAATATTTACAGTCATGTGTGATAGAGAACTGCGGAATAACTGATGAGATTTGATGGAAAATGAGCTTGGAGACAACAGGGGTTATGTGGAGAATACCCGAACACTGAACCATAGTCCCCCCAAACCCCCACGCATACGATGTTCCTATGTGGAGTTCTCCCGTCAAAGTTTGATCATTATGAGAAAAATTGGCCGAGAGTCCCATTGTGCAATAACGCTTGTCGTCACGTGGACAAACAAGGAAGTTTGGAAAGCTTATGTCATGTATTTCATGTTTCATTGATTGAATAAGTCAACATTTAAAAGAAGTTCCGTTGTCTTTCTCTCACCAAATAATCATCAATCCTACCAACCCACTACAGCAATCCTCTCCAATTAGAATAAAGTTGTTTTCGAAGTGAATGTAATTAATTTGTGAATTCCAATAGAAATCAAAGGGTTATGCAAATTAAGAGATCATTATTATTGCATGATGGAATGCTTTTCGATCTTCTGCACAGTACAATGACACACACTCAAGGACTGTAACTCTGTAATGAGGGAAAAGTCATAGAACTTCAGGTTTGCACTGATGCATTCAGTTTCTCTCCAGATAATATATTAGCATGA
>JAODTK010000667.1:0-13453 GCA_026419785.1 Sclerodactyla briareus | reverse complement strand
GGAGTCTTACATTTACGCTATTGTTGAACAGTGTATAAACAGGAAGTTCTCCGCCACCTACCTCCCGGTGTTCCAGACTTTTCTTCAAAGTGAAACGTCGTTTTTGGGGGAGGGGGCATTCACCCCCTCCCTCTGCTATATAACACTATTGGCCGACTTGTTGAGAATTTGCCCATGCATAAATCATCAAATTTGTCATAGGCCACTGGGAGTTAGTATTCATGCTACACTGAGAGCTCAATACACAGCAAATATGGCAAGTTCATAGGTGTCCTTCAGACTGGACCAGTGATACACAAACCCACTGTCGCTAAAGGATAGCATGGGTGGAGGATATGATGCTCATTACGGCAGTGCCACAAGACAATATCAGTCTGTCCAGGGACATTGTGTGTATAATGAAAAGGGGGTACCAATTGGGAGGCATATGCATAGAGTGGATTTACACTTTTACAGTAATATCTACACACTATTACTTGGCATCTGAGGTGCAGGTTTTCTCAAAATTGGTATCACATACCCCTCCCTGAGGATAGAATCGGGCCCTGTGCCCAAATTCAAAAAATTTTTTTATCCTGACACAAGATCTTAAATGTGCTGAGTGGCAGGTGGCAACACAAAAACATCATGATTACCAAACGACATGTAGGCTCCCATGCATAGCGATACTACATTGAGTTCGACCTGTAAGGATATTGGAAAAACTTCCTGCAAAAATCCCTCTAAAAAGGTTTGTGTTGCATAGAGTCAATGTAAAACAGGTTCACATTTAATTTAACCAGCATTCGGTAGTATGTTTTTAGGCTGTTTGACCGTCACACATGGCGTCCTTGAGATAGCTTGGCTTGTGTAGGAGTGTGAATCATATTAGTCTAATTCACTTATGGTGGTCTCACAAGACAAAAATCTGCAGTATAATCACAAAAATTAGCACTTCACTGTCACTGTCGAAAGGGCAAACGAGGTCAAAGGTCAACATGAGGTCAAAGTAGGTCACCAGATGTAGATTGCCCCAGACGAACAAAATTCCCATTATGAATCCCTCTAAAATGTGTCGTTGCCAAGTTATAAGGAGTGTCTATGGTTGACCTTGACCCTAAATGACCTGACCTAACACCAAAAAACAATTAGGGTTATCTCACCATAGTGCAACCCACATCCATACCCAATTTGAACTTGATACTGCTTGGGGTTTCCTTGATTTACCGTGCTGACAAGCTTTCTGAAGTTTGCTCTATCGTGGACCTGAATGACCTTGAACTGGAACCAAAACAAAAGGTGTCATCCTCTCTATATGCCCAAAACACTACTAAGTTGAACTTCAGACATGCTGCGGTTCGATATCGTGCTGACAAGGGGTGTCACACCACACACACACACACCACACACACACACACACACCACGGACACACCACAAGAACCATACGCACGGTGCCGTGACTTCATAGATTCTTTTGCCTTCGGCAAGGAATCCCACAAAACGATGTGTACCTGTACCCCATAAGAAAACGAGAACAAACCCAAAGGTCAACAGGGATCAGACCAAAACCATCTGGACTTATCCTATTCACGATGGTTTCAGACTTGACCTATGGGGACCTTCAGATGACCTCTGACCTGACCCTAAAAAATAGGTTCATGCACTTCATTAGCGGAACACACATACCAAAGTTGGAAGCTATCATCCAGGTTGGGTCAAGTTATCGTGGTTTACAAGAAAGAGTAACTCTACACACACACATACACACACCACACTGCATGACTGCATTAGATTCCTCTGACTCGTCAAGGAATCAATAATGGGCCCTAGGGGCCCAAACTGGGCCTCCTTGAGCTCGAAATTTATTGAGCATCCCTAATGGCCCTCTACCTAAGGACAATTACATGTAATTTGAAGAAAATCCTAGAAAGAAAAGCCAGTGAAGCTTGTGAGGGACGCAGATATAATGTAGTAATAACATATATAAAAAAAAAAAAGCCCCCGGGCCCGAGTGGGACATGGGACCAAAAATTCATGAACACCCCGAGATTCGACCTATTAAAGCCTGCCCAGAAGGTGTTCCATTTCGTCGGGGGCCGGGGTGGGTACGCTGAGATTTACGAACCCTGCGAGGGACTATTGCACGACAGTATAATTTTCCACCTTCTCTTAAACAGAAATTCCATATTTAAGCTAGGGAATTTTCGGCGCGCTACACGCGCGTCGAGGTATTCATATTATCGCGAGTTCCTCGATTGAGTTGAAACATCAGCATATCCATATTCCTACAGGACTATAACATCGTGGACACAGACCACAACTAGGCTTATGAATATCTCGATAGTCCCTGCAAGAGATGAATGTTACACCTGTTGGGGAGGATGGGTCGTTTTTGGCCGTCTACCACCAGTTTTGCCTTCGTGTAATTGGTTGTGCTCTCACGACGCAAATGCTTCCAGTTCTTGAATTTTAACTTAGTATTTTACTGAGAGCGACTGAATCGAGTGGATGACCACTGAGAGTAACAACCTTCACGATGGTATTTTTTGTTTTTCAGTGAGAAAGAGTTCAAAATTGAAAACATAAAAAAGGACAGGTTCGACCCAGTGGTTGAGGGTGAGCGGGCTCGTCGGGGAACTTTGACCCTCCGTCGGGAACTCGGACCCCCCGTCGGGAGAATCTGGCGCCACCATGATTATCACGGCTTCTTTATTCGCTGCCAGTAAGGTAACTACATGTCATGGTTCAACAGTTCCCGCAGATCCTGGTATGAACATTCTGGTGAACGCAGTTTCCCAATAAGTTCCGAGAGTTCGAACTACACGATACAGCGAGAGACAGTTCAGCTCTGGCTTGCCAGTAACTGTGGAAATTCAAAACATGCAGTTAAAATATTCGCAATGTGGGACCATACCCACTTTAGGAATTATCTCAAAACATATTTTTCCTTATGTATTTTCTAACTGGTTTCCAAACCTCTAAAGCCGTGCCCACAACTCAATTTTTAGATATTATGGTATAAATTCAATCCATTTATGGTACATTCCTATTTTCTTACGATTTGACTGTATTTTTAGCATTGCTCATTAGGTTGTATGCGCATTATCCCGGTATAATATATTGTATTTATTCTTTTAATTATCTCATCGGCCCGAAGGGCCAGATGAAATATTGCAGTCAGTTAACCATTTACATATATATTACTGTTGATGGCATAGCAACAGTGATGCGGGGTACCCTATGGTGGGGTTCCCATGGGTGTCGAGTGGTCCAGCAATGGGGTGCACTCGCGAAGGGTCCGTTGGTGTGTCGTGTGTATTAGTGTTAGTGTGTGTGTGTTGTGTGTGCGTTTGCGCTGTCGTCAGATTTGGGATTTTCGCAAAATTTCTCCACTTTGAGAAGCCGAACATGGTCAAATTTTGCACAATCCTAAATAGTCAGTAAGACACACGTTTTACTCTCCAAAGTGACCAATTTCTTCAAAATCATGAAAGTCAGGGTAGTAAAAGAGTCCATTTTGGGGGAAAAAAAAAGTCATTTTTGCCATATTTCTCACTACTGTTCAAGGATGTTCGTGATTACAAAATGATACCCGAATAATTTGAGATTTCTTAACAAGGCAGGAAGTAACAAAATATGACTGTTTCCTTGCATTCAGGAAAATTGGAAAAAATTGAAAATTACAGAGAAAACAACTATTTGGGGCAAAATTGTGGAGTTTTGTCTCAAAATACTGGGCCGACTGGAATGACTGAATGTTCATAAGGAATTTGTATTTAAGACAAAAATCTCAGAATACAGATTCAACTCTACTTCTAGTGAATTTATTATAATGTTGGAACTTGTAGTCAGTTTATCATGGGTTGGGTCCACCTATATATTCTGTGATGGTTGCCATAGCAACAGTTGCTATGGTAGCGATAGTGGTAGCTAGGAACTAGACACTGAGTGGGACCCTATGGTGGGGTGCCCATGGGTGTCGGTGGTCCAGCAATGGGGTACACTCGCGAAAGTGTTAGTGAAGATCAAGGGTTAGGTTAAGGCCCAGGTGTTGGTAAAGATAAGATTTGGGATTATACATCTGGAATTGGAATCTAACCCTGCTGACCCCACCCCTAATTACTAACATTAATGTCATGCATCAAGGGGTGGGTGACATGGCTACAAATTATTGATTACAATCATTGCCAATTTAGCCCTATCATAGGCCTAATGTTACAGCTAGCAGTGGAATATCTTTTACGCCAGATACTAGCCTAGGCCCAGGCCTAACTTTAGGCTAGGGCCGTAGGCCCAGTTAGTTCGAGTCACATTGAAGGTTATAGCCCTAACTTCTAGTCAAAATAAATACTGTTTTGGACAAAAATGCCACCAGTGAACCTTCGCTTCACGCCCATCTTCCTGAGCACAGAGGAATTTCATATCAGATATACTCCACCCTCCGTTTTCGTAGCTAAGACCACCCCGCATCGCTAATCTGGGTCTGACCAACGATGTTTTGCGCTGCGCTTATGGCTGCTTGAAATTGAGCAAACACTTTCGTACATACTGTCACAGGATGATCCCTATCATAAAGACATTGAAATCTTGACAAGAAAACCATGAAATACAGCCACAATTCATGTAAATTATACAAATTGCAACAGCGATTTGTTCTCCACATAAGAGCAGAATTGATCCAGCTATTAAGGAGGCTATAATCCCCAATTTGGCGAAAAGGGGAAAGCATATGGTCCATTTTTTAAGGGAACACTTGCGGATGTCACAGGTGTAAATGTGGTTGGCGCCTTTTTCAGTGTTATTATTCCTGAGAGAACCATGAGAATGTATCGCATTCGAGAGTTCCATCCTGTACAACATCGGTACAGTCTGTGTTTAGCTGACCGTGGAATTTTTACGTTTCCGATGAGATAATGGCAACTCCCGGGGATTGGCCCTCTTGTTGTTATTTTTGTCTATCTTGTAATTTTATTTCTGTAAGACGCCTCGGAACACACTTCGGTTTCGATAATGGCGCTATATAAATTGGTAGATAATAATAATAATAATAATAATAATAACAACCTAATACTAATAATAATATACACGGGTTATGGTCACTAAGTGGACGGCACAAGAATTGTCGTCCTTTTTCACCTCGGAAGACGGGTTCGAATATGGTCGGGTCATACGCTCAGCCGAGAATTGAGAAGGCCAACGAAGGAGTAGGATTTTTTAACAAGTTACCGTCTGCGTCGCATGTGATATCCCCACCCCCACCCCACATTGCATTTCATACTGGGGCCTCGATAAGTTCGATGCGCCTGCCTCTAAAAAGCGGTGGTCGGGCAGATGTGGGTCATTCCCAAATTGAAAGAGACGATTTAACTCCAGGGGTGTTATACATGTGAGATCATGTGAAAACAATAAAAACAAAGCCTTCTTCCAGGCGGATGGGTCGATTTACAGCTTAAGATAACCCCTTGAAGTTTCATTAAATGATTGTTACAAATGTCATTTGGGTCACTGGCAATCAGACTTTACACGAACATATATAGACTATATATAGTATAAACCCCCCTCTCCGGTGTTTTCCCTGTCTAGGGCTGACCCTATTCTAGGATACATTAGTACCATGATACCATCCGCCTGCAAGTACGGAAAGTCTTTGTTGAAGGATCGTTCCACTGTAGTGAGAGCAGTCTTACGGTAAATTTGGTTTTACCTTGGCAGGCTTAATTGGTTACGTTATTGTCTGATCGCCCGCGCACGTTTACATGCATTTATATTATTGAAGTGGTGTGGAGGCGAATATTCTGCATCGCAATCCCAGGGGGGGGGGGGGGGCTGGTCGTCAATGGGCTGACTAGCTTGCTTTGAGGGTGTGAAAGGGCGTTAGGAAGAAGCTCGCTAGGGGGTATAGCGTCACTGCTTGGAAAGCCAACGTATGGCTTCATCCTCAGCACTCATTTACTCCTTTTAATCGGTGGGGATTCTACCTATCGGCTTACCATTTGCTGGCCGTCGGATTATGAGAGATACTCGATCGCTGGTCTCCTGTTTTCTGTGTTCAATTGTTGACCAGAAGGTCCACCCGAAATTGGTGAGTTTATCCATTTCTCCATTTTTTCAGACGTACTCGTAATGTGAACTGGTGCTAAGTCGTGTAATAGAATGTCTTGGCGTATGCACTATGCATGTCAAGTTTTGCCCCATTTTTGGGATTTGCGTGACTCCCGTTCGGTAATTTGAATAGTTTCGCCTGTTTGGCAAGTGTTACGAGTGTTGACAGGCGTTTTGTCAGGAAATGCGTGTGTGTAACACCTTGGGACACTGTACTGTTTTGTCAAAATTGAATTTGGATCCACCTCCCCCGTAGGATAATTGCATTATTGGAATATTATTTAGAAGCTGATTGTGCTTTCCATGTCCTTGCGATCTATCAGTCATGTCCAGTGTGTGGTGTGTGTGTGTGTGTGTATGTGTGTGACGCCTGGCTTGTGAACAGAACAAATACTTGACCCACCTGGAGGATGAAGCTCCTACTTGGTAATTTTGGGTGTAGCTTTCTTATGGGGAGTATCCGGAATCCTATTGTTTTTTGGTAAAGTTTCGGGGGTGATTTTTTGGTCGAAAATAGAAAATTTGTGAAAAGTCAATTTGGCCAATTTGGCTAGTGAACACGATAAGCTCGACCCCACCTGGAATTGATGAAGCTCATACCTTAGTATGTGTGCTCCTCAGATGAGACATGGACACGATTGTTTTTAGGTCAGTCAGAGGTATCTGAGGTCACAAGAGGTAAAGTCTGAAAACGTTGTGAACACGATAAGTCCAGATGGTTGGTCTGATCAGGTTCCAATGTGGTGTGTAGCTTTCTTTACGGGATACGGAACCCTATCGTTTTTGGTATAGGTCTAGGTGAATTTTGGTCAACAATAAAAAAATGGTTAAAGTCAATAATTCGCAAAATTTTGGCTTGTGAACACCATAACTCGACCCTCACAGGGATTGCTGAGGCGCACTATTGGTATGTGTGTTCCCCATGATGAGTACATTCAGCCATTGTTTGGGGGTCCGGTCGAGTCAGAGGTCCCAGGGTTCAAAGTCAACCTTTGTTGAATAAGATAAGTCCGAATTGGTTGGTCTGATCGGGTGGATATTTGGTGTGTAGCTTATGGGGAGTAACAGGCACCCTATTCTTTTTGGTATGGTCGGGTGATTTTGGTCGGAATTTAGAAAATTGTGAAAAGGTCAATATTTTGGCCATTCATTCTTTATGGCTTGGGTGAACATGAAACCTCGACCCACCTGAATGGATGATGCTCTCACTTGGTATGTTGTTTTCCCGATACTTAAGTTCATGCATCCTATTGTTTTGAGGTAACCATAGGTCAAATTCTGAAATCCTGAATTAGTGTGTACTATCTTAAAATCAGAGTATAGGAACCCTATTGGTTGTAAAAAAATTGAGAATTTGTGGCAGACGTTATGTGTTCCCACAATGAAAGCTGTACAATCTTCCTATTTGTCCTGGAGTCTTGCTAATAGGTTGTCAGAAAGAAGCAAGGAATCACTACGCCTTTTGGCTTTCTGGTTCTAAGGTTCTGGTTAAAGTTCTGAGTTCACGTTTTGGTTTTAGGTTCACGGTTAACGTTTGTTCTGGTTTGACGTCTGGTTTCAACGTTGACGTTTTGATTTTCGTCGCCGTCCGCCGCCCGATGGGTGCAATTCCTGACCTGGTCCACCGGTTCAAGATCTGGTTGGGTTGTGGGGTACTCCTAATGCGAGATATCGAGCTGAGGGGCTAGGCTTATCGGGGTCACGCCTGTCCACTGCGGGCGTATTTCAAGTTGAGGGTGGAAACGTTCTTGCCCCGGGTGAAGCGTAACACGCCGAACTGGAGGTCTGACACTGGCTAGCTGCCGCGGCTGCTGTTGAACTGTTTTTCAGGTTTGTTTTTTTTTTTTTTTTTTTTTTTTTTTGGGGGGGGGAGGGGGCGGGGGGGAAGTGTCAAAACACTCATAGGGAATACAAGACAGGGTTGATATTGGCTTGATCGGGGTTTGTGGGAGTTTCTTAGTGATCATAATATATGGATGTGGTCAACCTAAGGACTTTATTGTGGGCAGGTCTTGCCGGAAAAGCGGCTCCATTTTTGAAAGTAATAATTATTTTTAACACAAATGTCGGGTTTCCTCCACTCTCTGAATTTAAAGTGAATCTGGGCATCTCGAGTACGGGCTGTGATCACAATGAGGCTTGTCAGGGAGTGCGAGGAGGTTGTATTTAATACAGGTTATAAGGTGTTGCAATGAACATGTCAGTGTTTTAATCTCCCGTTCTCTTTACTCATCAACAGAGACTGGACGGACGGCTCCACGGGTCATGGTCACTGCCAGAGTCTCAGGATCGGTTGGTATTGTCGGCTTTGTGCCCAATCCAAAATATGTTGCTCATTGCATTGTGCTTACCATGGCTGCAAGTAACGCGCTCGAGTAGAGCGGCTGGTTGAAAAGTGTGACAGAATCAGGGTATCAGGGCGAGGAACTCGCGGCGTTCATCTCCATGTAGCAAAGCATGAAGAGGAGAAACACATGAAATTGCAAGCCGAAATAGATGAAAGGCAACTGAAAGTGCAAATTGATTTGGAGAAAGCGCGGAGTAATTCAGAACGATGCCAGTATTAGAAAAGCAAAAACTCCCAATATTCATCGAGGATAAGGACGACCTAGATGCAATTTGGAGAGGTTTGACGATATGCGCAGGTCATTAAATGGCGCAGAGAATCGCGTCAGTAACTTGTCGTCTCGGTGATGGGAGAGCGCTAGTGTATTTACATTCGTTTGCCAAGTGTAGTGATGGATGCAAAATGACAAGCAGTGGCGTCTATACCTCGTCGGCCCCCTAACTCATACATATCTGTGAGGTGGAATACTGAAAGTATTTAGAAATTCTCGTTGACCTTGAAAACTACAGTGAACCTCTTTTTGATTACTAAACCCTTTAGCCTCCGGTCCGTTTCCTCCTCCTCGACCACGCGCGATTTGGAACTAAAAATAGTTAAATATCCCAAATTTTCTGGTGGTGTTCCAGATGTGCGGGAAAACCCAGAAAAATCGCGCGCTCCGCGCGCACTGGTGAACAGTCGTGTGAGCACCAATTATTGACACATTATGCCCGACAGTCGGGGCAACGATAAGACCGAGGTCTGATTAAATGTTTTCCATCGATTACAGAATTTAGGATCACCAAAATGCCAGATTTGGAGCTTGGTACATGCAGCCTAACGCTCGGGAGAGGTTATTTCTGGTCATCGAGGGGCTTGCGCAACAAAAAGGGTTCTTGGGACGCTCCGCGTCAACCTATGGTGGCGCTCAGCTCAGATATATATCTGTGCCCCCACAAAAGGTCTCTGTGCCCCCCAGTGAAAAGTCTAGTGACGCCACTGGACTACAAGAAATTAAAGAGCGATCTTAAGATAGTATAACTTGACTGAGAGAAAATTTGGGTATAAATTTAAGACTGCAAAACCCGGAGTAATGAAACTGCTGCCCAATAATAACACGGTTGTCAAATTACCTGAAACTGAATATGGGCTGAATTGGCAATTGCTGAACTGACAGAAATGTACCTGGATGCGCATAATGGGCCAGTGGGGTAGCGCAGAATGGAAGTATAGACCAAATGATCAACAGGAAAACCGTCCCACCAAAAGTAAGGGCAAATTCAACTTTTCGTAATACTGTTGATCCCAAGTCCGGAAACCGAAAAGTGTCTGCAGTAGAGTAGAGGGTCCCCAACTTCTGCCATAAAACTGGTCATTTTTTGCGCCCAAGTCGGTTGTGCCTGCAATGTCTACGGTGGTCGATCTCCTAATGCATGAAGCGCTCGGCAATGAAGCGGTAGCGCAGGATTTAAGGAGGACTCGAGGATGATTAGGCCGGAAGTGACCCATCAGCGCGTCCGCAATTGTTCGTGCATGCAAGTAGAAAGAAAGTAAGTGAGTTCAAAACTGCAGTGGAGCTGGTAAGTCACCCTGAAATGCGGTCATGTATCCCGTTCATGAGCGCGGTATGTACAACTAAGAACCTCGCAATGCCTTTGACGGCAGGTTTGCCAACATCAATGTACGAGTACTGCGCGATACAGGTGCAGTAGCGTCGTTGTCAAGCATACCTGTCACAACTAGGAAGGTGTGGGCTCCTTTGTCAAACCTGCCCGAAGTCGACCCAATGTGAGAGATACGTGTGGTCCCGTCTCTTTGCGGTTTATTTACAGGCTCAAAGGCCTTGAAATTGAAAAATATATATACAAATAATTAGTTAATTGCGATGGAGAATATTGACATTTTTCTGCTTTTGCGTCTGTCGGACACCTCAAAGTTTGGAGGAAAAACAATCAGACCAGCAGTAACTCCGGCCATTAACATAGAAACGTTCAGCCACACTGGCAGGATGGCAGTTAATTAACGACCAAATCTACATTCCCACACACTGAAACTTAGCCAAACATAAAGTAACGGTTTTCCTATGAACACACGCTAACGTTTCACCCTTGATCGTAAGCTAAATAATCTCTTGTTATAATCGTTTTTTGTGGAATTCGCCAAACACTTGATTAATAAACTTCTCAAAAACCGCCTCCAAACAGCTTCAACGAAGATACATTTCACATTAGAAACACTCGGCTGAATCACCGACTTATCAATTAGCCGACACTTTCTCGCCAGCACTAACTACACAATAATATAATATGAAATGAACTTACCGGAATCTGATGAAAAACTGGGGCTTTAGTTGTACTTCTGCTATACCTCATGACGTCCAGAAGTCGTCATCTTAAATAGGTATGTAATCCGCGGCAATATTGTTGGGTTCGAAAATCTCCAGTCAGCTCTGGCACTTGGTTTGGCTGCGAGGGAATCAAATTGGCCTTCCAAAACGTATACCGCCGAAAACATGGGGCCTGCGTGCCCCTACGACGTAACACGTAGCACAATTTACCGGCACCTGTGCCTCTGCTGCAATACTCAAACGGGCGTGGTCCGCGGCTAGAGTAAATCTTAAGTTGCGGCAAGATCATCCCAGCTACACTCACAACGATGGACAGAACATGGCTGGAATGTAACGGAGCATGACTACGCAGCTCACTTTCATACAAAGCACTGCCCTGAACACATGAACTTCCGTTTGCCCTATATAATCGCCAGTAGCAATGAATAGTGGCGTAAAGCGACTCCTTTATTTGCATATAATAATATACAGTCTTATATAGCGCGGAATCCAACCCAAGCTGCTCAAAGCGCTTTACGGGTGGCAGGAAAAAAGAAGTAAATATGCATACAGGAGACAAAAGCTTAGTAGCTACGCAAACACAAATGAGTCTTAGTCCACGCTTGAAAGAGTCGAGGAGCTCATGCACTTGAGACTTGCTGGGAGAGCATTCCACAGAAGGGGGCGGAGTACCGGAAACTTGCGGTCGCCAAACGATTTCAATCTTGTTACTCTGGGGGTTGAAGACGCTCTTAGTTGTGTGAAGATCGTAATGGGCCTGGAACTTTTGGTGAGATTCAGGACATCGAGAAGGTAATGCTGGGTTGCCGACCTTGATGGCACGGAACACAAGAATGAGGATATATATAATCTACTATGCGGGCATGGATCGGTAGCCAGTGAAAGGCTCCCTTACGATCAGGGTCATTGCGGGAACGTTTGCAATATTTTGTATTTTGTAGTTTTGATATCTGGGCTAGTGTAACAAACCATAAAGCCAGGGAGTTGGCAATAGTCAATTCGCCTGGAGATAGTTGGGATACACGTTTCTCGAGTTGTCGCTGTTTGTCGCTCTGTCCATAAATCCTAATTTGACTAATAGTCTTAACTGGTACATGGTGGCTTTAGAGTAGCACAGACTTGCTGGTCCATTTTTGAAGGAATTGATCAAATTGTGCACCAACGATTACGCATCAGAGGATACGGATGACTCGTTCTATCACCAACAGTGAGGGCACTTCATCGAGAACCAGCATTAGCAGTAAACCTGCTTTCTAACAACATCATTCAGTTTTGGTCATCATTTAACCTGAGAAAATGACGACCCATCCAATCCATCAGTTCACCATACAAGCTTCCATTCGAAGTGGAGTGGTTAATCTCCATTTGAGAAATGAGATACAACTGCGTATCGTCGGCATACATCATAAGTCAATTACCCTGTGAACCTGATGAGTTTCTCCAAGTGAATTTGTGTATAATATAAGAGGGTGGGACCCAGAATCGACCCTTGGCTGAACGCCGCAATTAAAACATGACCTTAGACGTAAATTTGAAACTTGCACCACTGAGAACGATGGTAAGGTATGAATACTCACCACATCTTTAAAAGACTGTACCTCCAAACCGAAATTCCGTTTCCAATTTGGAGAGTAGAAGAGGGTGATCTACCGTGTCAGTGGCGGCGGAGAGGTCAAGCATGACAGAAGTTCACATTTTCTCTGATCCAACGCACACATGATGTCTTCTTTACCCGAAGCAAAGCCGACTCCGCTACTGAAGCCGGGACGATCCCGATTGGTATTTGTCGAGTAGATTTCCATTGTCGATATGCGTAGAAAGTTGTTCCAATACTGCCTCTTTTTCGATGACTATGGCAACAAATGGGATATTGGACACCGGGCGAAAATTCCGCATGTCATTGTATATCTAAAGCCTTTCTTTTTCAGTCACTGGTTTTACATCGCACGTTTACACTTTCTGGAACGTACCAGCAGTAAGGAGCATGACAACCCGCACAAAAATGTCCCAGTCCTCCTATATACATTACAACATTACGTAAGGATTACACCACGACGGTATACCCTCAGCAACGGTGATAACCATAACGAAGTACCAGAATCCAACCAAGCTTCGATCGAGTGAACGTAAACTGATACTAATATCAATAACACAAGTTGTGGTAGCGATTCCTGCCATATTCGTAACAATCAAACTTCTGTAACAACTTCTGTAACAGCATCTTTTTACAGTCCTTGAACACCCTTGAAGATACACACCTTGTTTCATAATTTGAAAAATGCCAAGCACTGGCACTGCGTGAATAAAATATAATGTTGGGAACATGACTAGAATTCTAACTGGCTGCCACGTTGTATGCTCCCAAATATGTTGATGGTGGGTCAAATTGAAAACGCAGGTTGTATGTACTATTGGTATAATTTACACAGTTGCTCCAAAAAGATGGAATATATGGAAATAATAGAACTTCACTGCGGCTGTTACTCACTTAAAGTCACCGTCTCGACATCCTACTATTGTCTCCTAGCGGACGTCAGACCACCTCCAAAATTAAATCAAATCATGATCACAAACGAGAGTACGGAAGCTTAGGCTAGGATTCCATACCTGATGCAGATCGATATGAGCGGTATTAATGTGAAAATCATAACTTTGCAATTTATAATTGCTGTGATGCGGCATATTGCCGCTTCCATAC